>JASGAT010378423.1:0-33216 GCA_030220025.1 Chelon auratus
ACCTGAAACAAAGGAGATCTGCAACAAGGACCTGTTCGCCAAGATGAAAAACACCTCCATCTTCATCAACACAAGCAGGTACCTCTTATTTTAAACACTAAAGCAACTTTGCATCAACTTTTCAACAAGAAAAGACGTCATCAGGCTAACCTGTGGTAACCACTTACTGCATAAAAAGACAGAAAATGCATCAGATTCTGTTATTTGAATGTCTTGTTTTTCCAGAGCTATCACAGTTCTCATAGCTTTAACTTGTTCTTTAACCTGTGTTCTCTCACAACAAAAACAGGGATTTTACCCATGCAGAACACAGAAATATCATATTTATCTGTTATTGTGTGACATTGGTGCGTTAACACATGGATAAGTATCTCTTTTAAGAATTTAATACCTTTCAAATTGTTGTTAAACTAGTTCTGCAATCAATCTGTTTTTGATGTTTTTACTTTCAGCTGTTCCAATCGATAAATCAACAGATCATTTTTCAGCTTTAGATTAATGGGTTATGTCCTGGAGACATGCTGTACAACAAGATTTCCATCTGGCACACCAGTCTGACTACGATAACAGCATGTTTGCTCATCTGTGTCTGTAATCGCCGTCTTCCTGTCGCGTCAGAGGTGGGGTGGTGAACCAGGAAGACCTGTACGAGGCCCTGTCCACTGGGCAAATAGCTGGGGCTGGACTAGATGTCACCGTCCCTGAGCCGCTGCCCACCAGCCACCCGCTGTTTACCCTCAAAAACTGCGGTACGTCAGACCCAACAGTGCTTCAGCTGTAGTGTTATAATATCCTGTAAGCTCGTACTGTCTGTCATTTATTTGTCTTTGTAATCCTCTTTCTTCCCACTACAGTGATTCTTCCACATATCGCTAGTGCCTCCTACACGACCCGTAATGCCATGTCTACCCTGGCTGCAAACAACCTCCTCCTTGGCCTGCGGGGTGAGCCGATGATCAAAGAGCTCAAGCTTTGAGAAGAATCTAGTTTCACTGTGAGAACCGATTAAATAACAGACTATTAATTCCTTTTACAAATCAAATTTTCTTCAGAGGACTGAGATGATAAGTCCTGGATGTTAATGTGATTGTTCCCTTTATCATTTTACCTTTGTCAGCTCGTATTTCATAAAAAAGTCCCAATGAAACGGATTTCATTTTGTTTTTATTCAGTCTATACAACAACTGAACATACTATACAATCTTCATAGCCTTCAGTAACAGTAAAAAGACCAACATTAAGTCATCTCATGGTTACAGTATGAGAGTTACACACAAAGAAAAAAACGAAACAGGATTCCTTCGGTTTTGGCATATCAACAAAAGCCCAGCTTTTCAAGCTAGAGGGCATAAGGCAGAGACTTTAATAATCAATTTAGGCCTTTATTTTTTTTTTTTTTTTTTTTAAATTTTAAATCTGGCATATTCGCATGAACTGTTAGGTCAACAGTTTCAGTAGACAGCACCATTATAGTTCCTAACAGTCCTCTGTGAGAGACGTGGAAGCCGTTTTGAAGGACTACATTAGTTCCTCACGTCATCGCCACTTCATTCCTCAACAGGACGTCACAGTTACATCTTTACATGACGAGAGGTTAAGCAGAGAGCGAGAATAAAAACAGAGGAACCGTTCAGTGAGTTAACCATCAGTGGTCATTTTAAAACCAAGTGATTCCATAATCATTACAGTTCAACCAGTACGTTAGCTTATGTTTAGAGGGAGAGCGTCTTACAAGGCAATTCTTCTTCAGTAAAATGTCAGGATTAGCATATGTGTCAAATAAAGGTTTGTACAGTGTAATGACTTTACAGTACAATAAGGTGCCAACTAGGAATAAAAGCAATGACCATAGGCGTCACAATACATCAAGCAATTAAATATTGGAAAAGGCAAACATGTATTTTTAAGTTGTTTTGTTTTTGTTTTTTTAGTTTCCACTACAACAAAACTCTACAACACTGCATGAACACTGTTTTCAATCATCAAACTGTCAACCATCGAAGCCGCTCTTATTTACAACCCGCACAAAGTCAGGCGGGTTGATGTGATGTTGATTAATGCAATTGTTACTTTTGAATTTTGCACAAATCCTCCTCAAATGAATGTAACAAGAAAGAAATAGACAAAGGTCCAGTAAAAAACCTTTGAAATACTGCTTTTATGATATTACAGTTCTGAAGACCAGTGAAACACCTGGATCAAAAAAAAGGTTTCACACCGAACACAATGCAGAAACAGAAGGAATAAACCTCGAGTGTTGACAGAGTTGGACTAGTGCAATGGGTTTTGTTTTTGTTTTTTTCCCCACAAAGTTCAACTTTCCAGTTGCCCAAGGGCTTCTGTAACAGATAGTAATATAAAAAGCATTCATACCAAGTACGGTAGCAAACTTACAATGTTGAACTCTTAACTTCACGAGTTGTTTTGTCTCTTCTCAAAAGAGAGAAATTATTAAAAAACAGAAGCCACACATGGGCAGTATTTACAATTCTCAAGAATCCCTTAGCGCAACTTCATTGTCTTCACAAAAAAAAAAAGGTCGGCAGCGACCACGTTGAAACTTGTCCACGTGTGGACGGTCGGTAAATCAATCTTTTACAAGTGACAATTACAATAAACGTAACAAAGTAAGGTGTGTTCACAGCATACTTTCCCGTTAAGCTGTTTCTTAGTATAAAAACGACACTGTAATGCAGTATTACATATTCATTTTCTCAAAAACAAACTGGAAGGCTCAGTAAATGTAGTTGTTTTTGGTTGCAAACTGACTCTCTTCCCTTCGCCGCGATTATTTATGTTTTTTTATCTCCCCTTAAACAATTTGATTTAATTCTACAGTCAGAAATTGAGGTGAGGTTTCCCCCCATCGGAGAACGGACATGGGCCTTTGGAGGGTGTCCTGTGGTGTCTGGCAACAGAATGTAGTTAGTGGGGTCCTTTGGGTCCCATGGGAGTGTCATTGCCTAGGGGTGGGGGTGTCTGGTCTGGTCTAGGTGGGCGGTACATGTCTAAGTAACATCCACATGAATGAATGCCAGGTCCAAAAGTTTCCCAGCAGAACACTGAATTGTCACAAGACGGTCAATATAAGTTACTTCTCCTGTCATAATGTTGTGGCTGATCGGTGTATAGGTACGTTTCAACAAGCTCACAGCTACACAACTCATGATGCACTGGACCTTGGTCTGAAAGGCAACAAATTTCATAATATAAATTTGTGAAATGCTAGGAAAAAAATTCACATTCCTCTGTCACTCAATGACATTTTCACTGCATTGAAACAGCAGAATGCAAACACGAATACAACACTCCTCCAATTCTCCGTCATCTTCTCTGTTGGTTAAGCTTTCAAGAAAAAAAAAGCTACAGGAAAAGCTAAGATTTCAGCCTCGGCCTGTTCTACGGTAACGTTTCTCCATGTATCATCACATCACATCTCATCCATCAGTCCTTAAAAGCGTTACGACTGGCACATGAACCGAACCAATCTATAGAATACCCTCGCACAGTCAGGGTTGTCTCAACAGTCTGGTATGACACGCTGCTACATGTAATAAAAAAAAATTAAGATAAGCACAAGATTTTACACGATATGGGTTCTTAGCTGCCTCTGATGTGAAAACACTCACAGCGAGTGCTGTCATGACTGAATCGAAAACGTGGTACGCGTCGGCAGAGGAAAAGGATCACCCTGACAATCAGAGGGTCCACGGCATTGTTAAATTAACAGTCGTGCAGTTTTAAAAAGCCGAAGCCATGCTGGCCCGGGTGTCACTTTGCAAAGCCTGTGGGCTGCATAATTAAACGCCGTGAGAATACTCGTGATATTCATACAGAGGTGTATGACGGACAATGTTTCAAATAACTTTTAGCAAGTAGTAAACGCTCCACATCTTTGGCCTATGATCAGGACTGATTTGTTTGGACAGCTGTCGGCGCTTCAGAGAAATTCCAACAAGTTTTTGGGACTTTAAATTCAATTTCTGATTCCCGGCGCGTCCACTTCGTCCCTACAGCAGGGCGTTGGACATGTTACTGTTCTGCCAGCGCAGACAGGTGGTCTTTGAGTGCTTGTAAAGGTGCGAGGACTGGCTGAAACGTTTCCCACACTTGAGGCACGCGTACGGTTTCTCTCCCGTGTGCACGCGGATGTGTTTCTTGCAGTCGGTCAGCGTGAGGAAGGTTTTGCAGCAGATCTTGCAGGCGTACTTCCGCGCCCCTTCCACCACCAGGACGTTGTGCTCAGAGAGGGCCTTCTTGCACTTGGACAGGACGTCCGCCGACGCTCTGGTGAGCTGAGGGGGGAGGGAGGTGGGCCTGCCGCTGTTCATCTCGTAGCCTCCGCTCTCGTTGAGAAGCAGGGGGCTTGCCAGACTCGAGGAAGAAGAGGCCGCATCCTGAAGGACTCCCTCCTCTCCTCCCATGCCAGCGGTCATTTTTGGAGCGATGCGCCTGTAGCCGGGGTAACCCAGACCTGTGGCACTGGCTCCTCCTGCTCCTCTGGGGGGTCGAGCAAGCGAGTGAAGCCCAAGACTAGAGTGCTGGAAGTCCAAACCAAAGGGATCTACTCCTCCACGTCCTCCGCCTGCATTTCCCCCACTTCCTCTGGTGTTCTCCAAACCGTCATGCAGGGGACGCAGGAACAAAGAATCACCTGGTAGGTTGTCTCCATAACTGTTCCTACTCTCACCTGTCAGCTGACCCGACTGCATGAGACAGGAAGCGGCAGACCCAGACGTCCCTGCCGCTTCCTGTCTCAGCAGGAAGTGATGCGCTACAGCTTCCCCAGTCGTCGTGTTGGGAAGGTCGTCCTCTCCAGCAGCCATCCCAGAGCCGCCACCTCCGAAATCCTTCGGGCTGAGGAAGCTGGAAATGTTGAAGCCAGGCTTGCCACTCAGTCCGTTGCTACACCCAAAGCCCGCGCCTCCTCCCATGCTGCTCTTGAGGAGGTGCTGGGAGCTGGGCTGGAGCAGGGAGTCGGAGCTGGGCTGGGGCTCGGAGGTGAAGCTGCGGTCGCTGCTCTCGGGGCTCAGCTCCACCTTCTCCTCCTCCTCCTGGCACCCCGGCTCAGCAGGGTCGCTGCCTTCTGCCTGCGATGTCACGTCGCTGGTTTCGTCGGCCGGCTCGGGCGAGCTCAGCGGTTCTCGTTTAACTACCACCTGTGGAAAGCAAATTTTCATTTTTTTATTTTTGTCGCTAGCCAGCTGCTGTTAAAAAAAGAAGAGGAAGAAGACACTTTGACCCTACAGGGATGTGGTTTTTGTTTATGCAGACCTAAAATAAATAACTACAAAAGATCAGGCTTGGCTGGAGCCCAATGCGATAATTAAAAAAATGCCAGACAGCAGGTTTGTGTAGATGGGAAAGTTTGGATGAAACTGATGTGGAACAAATTAAGAAAGATTTAGGATAAGACTATGAAAACATTTTCGCATGTGGCCCACAAACAACAGAAGACACAAGTTTACCTTCTGCTCCTCCTCTTCGGCCTCCTCCTCCTCCGTCCCCGATTTTATCTTCACCCCCGCTCGGTTGTCCTGGTGATCCTGCTCATCCATGTCCTCTTCCTTCCTCACCCCTCCCTGCATTCTCCCCAGGTTCTTCTCCCCCTCGCAGTGCCCACCGTCTGACTGACTGGGCATCTGAGGGTCGTCTTGGGACACCGCCACCAACCCAGTGATTGCGGAATCTAATTTGGAGTCGTCCCCCATCTTGTGGGAGTCCGGTGAGAGAAGCCCTCCCTCCTCTCGCTCTGCGTTCAGCCCTTGTTCGCCTAAAAGCCCCATGTTAGGGGCCGACGGACGCTGCCTCTGCCTGGGCCTCTCCTCTGAGAGTCCGAGGGCAAGGGAGGGCTTACGCTTGTGGAAGCGTCTGATAGGGAAGGAGGCTCTCTGTTCGACCCCCCTGCTGCCCACTCCATCTTCCTCCATCCCGCCCAGGGCAGAGCTCACCAAGCTAAGCCCTAGCTGCTGCAGCAAGAAGGAGCGCTGCAACTTTGACGTGGCTGCATTTGCCGCGAGGTTAGCATTAGCAGCTAAAGCTGTGTTCACCGCTAAATCTGCTGCTTGCTGCTGTTGCTGTTGCTGCTGTTGCTGCTGCTGCTGCTGCTGTTGCTGCTGCTGCCGGTGCCTTTGCTGCTCCTGTTGAGAGTGGTGGTGAGCAGTTCTGTCAGATGAAGGAGACATAGGCAGGGTGCGTGTGGTCAGGTAGTGTTTGCACGCCTTCACGACGTTGTTGAGGTGCAAGTGTGAGGCTGCGAGGAGGATATCCATGACGTTGCTCTCGCCAAGCATCAGCGTCGACGTGTACATCATGTCCACCAGAGCTGCAAAGGCCTCGGCTGTCACCACCTGCAAACACACGAGAAGCTGCCATTTTCCACCGCCGTTGCAAAAATCCACACCATACTATCAACCACTCTCCAAACCTCGCTGTCCAGCTGGATCATGTTCATGCTAGAATCTCCCTCCGCGACAGTGAACAGGGCTCTGAAGTGGGTGCTGCAGGCCGCCAGCACTGAGCGGTGGGCCTTGAAGTGCCGGCTGCCAACCACGATGACGCAGTCGCACAGCTGGCCGTGGACGCGCTGGTAGTTGAGCTGCTGGAAGATCTGCTCGAAGTGGCCCGGGAAATCCATGGCCCTGCGGTCATAAACAAGCAGAGGACGGATCAGGTATATACACCAATCAGACATAACATTACGACCTAATATTGTGTAGGTCGCCCTCGTGCCTCCACAACAGTTTTGTGAGAACATGGGCCTTCTGAGGGTGTCCTGTGGTGTCTGGCAACAGATTGTTGTAAGTGGGGGTCTTTGGGTCCTATGGGTTGAGGGGAGGGGCCTCTGTGGATCAAGCGCGTTCCAGTGAATTCCACAAATACTTGATCAGATTAAGATCTAGTGAATTTGGAGGCCAGGTCAACACCTTGTGCTGTTTTTTCATGCTTTCGTGTTTGTGTTTGTGTCAGGCTGCATCCTGCTGGGAGCATCGAGGAGTGTCATTGCTATGGGGTGGGGGTGCCTGGTCTGGTCTGGTCTAGGTGGGTGCTACATGTCTAAGTAACATCCACACGAATGCTAGGTCCAAATGTTTCCCGGCAGAACATTGCGTTGCCACAAGACGGTCAATGTTATTCACTTCTTCTGTCGGTGGTTTTAATGTTGTGGCTGATCGGTGTATATCTGATCAGCACATAAGCCTTTAATATGTGAAGATGAGGGACTTTTCTCTGATCAAAGTCACTGGAGATGGGACTTTCTGAGTCTTTCATTACTTACCAAACAAAACAAGCAACTTTAAGATAGTTTGTTGACTTTGCAACAAGGTTTGTGACATTGTGTGATGATGGAAGTCTAAAGTTAATTAAATTTCACAGAGAAAGATGGTTTTCATGTGCAAATTATTATTATTATTATTATTATAGAGGAGTTATTGATTAATGTGAACCTGGATAAGTGTTAATCAATGCTCAACTTTCTTGTTATAAGGTAATACACAGTAAACAAAGCTTGCACCTATGCCTGTGTGCACTCATGACTCTTACACAGACAGCTAGCGAGACTAAACTAGCTAACACGTGACCAGTTAGCTAACGTGACCGGCTAAATTGGCACAAAACACATTCAGCTGTTGTTAAGGTGAAAGAAAAGAGACAGTAGCGCGTGACAATACCTTGAAATATCCGACAATGCAGGCACCGAGAGGCAGAGACAGGGCCCTGACCGGGAGCTGGCCAGGCTAAAGTTAGCTGGCTACAGCCCAGCAGATGTTCCGTTAGCTAGATCACCAAGCATACGGTCACCGCGCCGGTCAGCTTTGCCTCTACGTTAACACTAATCCCCCCCTTAAACGCCGCCGAGCAAAGCTAACATTTCCGCCTCGCCCCCTGGGTGGTCCACTTCCTAACAGTTTTCCCGTTTTCGGATGACTTGTCCGCGGGGAGGAGGCGAAGGCTGCCCGTGATGATGTGCGGTGTCACGGCGACGGCTGGCCTCAAACAGCTCCCCGTCTGTCGGCTGTCGGTCTCGCCGCCTTCCCGGACCGCCGTTACACGACACAACGCGTTATCGACACGAATTCCGATCTGGCTTGCCGATCATTCCCCGCGATCTCTGATAATTTCCCTCCACTCAGACGGTTTTTTCCCGAGCAGACTCACGGGGTGGCGCTGTGCTTCGCCTTCCAAGTCCGTGACCCCGGCGGGGTGAGAGGCTGCAGATACACCGTTTCACCACGGGGCGTCGCTGCTGTGACACTGAGTGGTCCAACGACAGTAAACATTATCAAGATGATGCCATTGATGATAGGATACAATACAATACAAAAACTATATAGAAAAATAGAAAGTAACTAGAAATAAAATGTTTTATACAACTATAAACTATGTTAAAAATATAAAGTGACCTGTTAAAAATATAAAGTGACCAGTAGAGGTAGAAGGGTTTTTTTTTTTAACATTTTTTTTTATTAATATGAGAACTACAAATGGGGAGGACTGTGTGCAATTAAATTAGGCTGTAAACAGATGAATGAAATTAATCAATTAATTAAAGTCACAGCCACCACATGTAGCAGAGGTAGACAGACATGGCAACGACAGAGTATCCAGTAAGTAGTGCAAAAAGATTTGTATGATTTGTAGATTTGATGTATATATGATGTATGAAAGACGAACGCTAATTTTAGATTAGATTAGATTCAACTTTATTGTCATTACACATGTGCAGGTACAGAACAACGAAATGCAGTTTAGTATCTAACCATACATAATGATTGAATGAGGTACTATGAACATATTATACAGACGGATTTGTTCGTTAAATGTGAATAGACTATGAACAGGAACTATAACATAACATAACATAACATAACATAACATAACATAATTCACAATAAAGGAGATGGGCAGATGATAAATTAGGCGATACAAAAACAGATAAAGCGAGCAATTTACAGCACATAAACAATAAGCAGTAGCTACCTAATGTTACTAAACTAATGTGTGATATATTGAACTGTATAACTAAAATTTGACTTGATTTAACTGTTTGTTTGTTTTTGTTTTTTGACAATTTCCCCTGTCGAAGTCGTAGTCGTTATTGTTTTTGTATATATTTTTTTGCCAAATTCCCACGCTACTGTGACAAGGTAATTTCCCATACGTGGGATCAATAAACATGTCTTATGTTTTCCAATATTACCCTGTAATTAGACTATGCACTATATTTATCTTCCATTTATTTTTTTATGCAAAAGTTTTTATATGTATATTTATTTTTTGTATATCTAGTTTCTGTCAGTATTCCTGCTGTGCTCTGAGCCATTGCACCGAAATTTCATGTTGATGAACAAATAAAAAACAAATAAAGTCTGTCTAAGTCTAATATGTCTAATATGTTATGCAACTCCATTATGATTGCTCATTGACAACTACACTACTCAACACTCTTTTGTCTTTGAGAGTAAGTAAGGTATAATTTCAAAAAGAGAAAAAGAGAACAATACACAATATACACAAAAAATCATGCTTTAAATATTTGAACCGTATCTAGAGGATGTAACATGACTGTATGAACAAAGTGCACGTTATTGCTTAAATAGAGGAGCATTTTGCTGTAAATTGATGTCTTTTCTTTTCTTTTTCAAAGACGAGTGTGAACCTTGATATTTTTTGAATAAAGACTTGTTTGATGTGTTCTCTGAAGTTGTTGTTCGTTTGTATTTCAAGATTCAAAGAGTTTAGTGACATGTGCAAAGTGTAGAAACATGACCCAAAACCTAACAATATAAAAAAATCTTACGTCAAATTATGTATTATTATTATTGTTTTGCGTTTTTCGTCGTAAATTATTCCATCCATGTGTCATTAATTCTTTAATAACACAAATACACTAAGTTGTCCCTGTGAGCGGAGAGTACGGGCGAACCCGGAAGTACAGAGGATTGAATCCTCTTGCCTTCACCTGAAAACTCTCACAACAACAATCATGGCTGCCTCCTGCTCGCTAGTGTGCTGCGGAGAGGAGAGAGACGCTGACAAAGCTGTTCTGGGTGACTACCTCACATTTATTGCATGTCAAAACTTTAGTGAAAAGAATTATTAATGAAACAATGACCGTTCGTGTTGGGTCGTTCTTGGCGGCTCTTTTTAAACACACTTGTGTCTTGCACACGTGGGTGCTAGCCACGGGGCTAGTGCTAGTTGTTTAGACCAGTCCACAAACTTTGACTATGACAGTTTTAAAAGACACACTCGTTCCGACTCCTTAGTGGCTATTTGACGTGATTTTATTCATTTATTCATTTTAACGTCCAGAATAAGTGATTGATTGTTTCTCGTTTTGTTTCTCAATCGCACAGTTCGATTTTCAAATGGCAGCGTCAGAAATGCAGACAGGCTGGATTTCACCACGTACAAGAACGCAGATGAGGTTAACCCCAGAAAAAAGAGCAAACGGATACTGGTGAGAGAGATGAAGGCTGGCGGGCTCTTATCTCGTCACACATCATCAAGAAGATGCCTTGTTTTGGCTGCGTTGCTCAAGTCTCTGTGTCTCTCATGTTCTCTGTCGCTCAGGTCGCTGAATCAGGCAGACTGTCTTATGTTGGACATAATTTTGGAGCAGGATCTTTAAAGTGTAACAATCTCTGCAAGTAGGTGAATATAACATTATGTAAATGGTTTTTATCACAGCGAAGAGTCCTAGTAAGCGTTGTGTTTGTCTTCTGTTTAGATATTATGTCGGTGTGTTGAACAAACAGACCATGCAGATGGAGGTGCACAACGCTCAGCTGTTCAACATGCAACCTGTCATACCAGGTAAACGGAAGAATTAGACGGCATGTGTTGATTCTTATATTAAATATAGGATTGATGGCATAAAGCTACTTATAAGGACTCTACATATCCACACTCATTGATAAAGTTATTATTACATTATTAATTATTAACTACCCAGGAAGATCAGATTATCCTACGATAGGAAATGTTTAACGCCTTGCACGGCTCAAGATTTAATCACTTTTCTTACTTTGACACCAGGAGAGATGACGGAGTCTGAAAAGCCTCAGGACACCAAGACATACAGAGATAAGGTTTGTGTAATGAGTAGTCTAATCATCTAAGAGTTTAAACGTGGTATCAGCGTCTCAATCTTCTCTTGGGTTCCCTCTTCAGGTGGACTCGTTGATTGAGGCCTTCGGCACAAACAAACAGAAGAGAGCTCTGACGTCCCGCAGGCTGAACCAGGTGGGCAGTGATACCCTGCATCATGCAGTGGCGAAGGCTGCCAGCACTGTGATTGACCAGAAGGGTCTGGAAGGTGAGCTACACTGACACATCCGCTGGGAGAAATGTGACAGAGAAGTCAACACGGTGTAAAAGTCATTTATTTGTCCCCCCCCCCTCTCTCTCTCTCCCTCTCTACAACAGCTCTACAACAGGAAGTGGCTGAGACAGAGTTGCAGGAAGACCTGGCTGTCCACCTTCCTCCCTGCAATGCAAACGCAGACAAACGAGAGAACGTCTACCCATTTGATGATCGTATCTTTTATTTGCTCTTTGTGCCACCGGCTGTGTTTGTGTGGACTCAACCTGGCTGAAATCATTCTAATCAGTGATTTCAACTGACTGTTTTCACAGGCACTGAATGACATGGTGGAATAGGATGCATGCCCTAATCAATAAGAAAAGACCCTTTTTTCCCACATGTGCAAAGTGGTGGCCCGCTGACGAAGTTTACCTTTATTGGCAACACTGAATGAAATGTCGTGAAATGTCCCAACTGAACCAGTGAGCGAGAATCTCAGTTTCTCAAGCTTGAACTTAAAGAGCACTTCCTTGATTCAGCGCGTTCATGTGTTGATGTGAAACATGATCAGCCTCCAGGCTAGCAAGGTGGTAGGAGCCAAAGCTGGCTTTGTTGCCGTGGCAGAGGTTCGTTTCAGGGGCTCCATAAATGGAAAATTAGAGGAAATTATTTGACCTGGCTCTGATAAGCTCTGGCCAGGGTGTCAAAAATACCCCCTCCAAAAAAATCACCAGTTTCTTATGGCAAGACCACAACATATGACTGTGATTAGCAGGGGACTGTTTAAATTACATATTGTATAAACATCGATTCGGGCTAGTTAAGTGTTTGCATAATAAAATTTATAAAAGGGTTTTGCATTGAATTAAACCATGTGCACATTTAGGCGAAGTGTGAACTGTTTAAGGCCGTGTACTATTGCTGGTCTGCTAATTTCGTATTTAGCTCATCCTCCCACCCACTCCTTATTGGCAAGAGAGCCCTTAAAGTGGCCGGCCACAAAGAGTCATGCAATACAGAGACACATTTCGTTTGATTAGGGCCTACTGATAAAAGGGTGTATATCAAAGTTTTGGGAGGATGATTTGAGGAGTGACGGATAATTATTCTGATTATTTGTGGTACATTAGTGTCTAATCACTGTGTCAATAAGAGAATGCAGACAATATACATTTGTATGTTTAGAGATACACTGGAGTTTGTTCAAGTCTCCTTCCTTAATCTATATCCTCAGTCCTGAGTCCTGTAGATTATGAAGCTTTGGAGCAGGCTGGTTCCAAGATGGCAGCACTCACCCCCGAGGAGTTGCAGAAAATGAAAGATGACGGAGGGTAAGGCAGCAGAAGGCTCATCTCATGCCTACTAAGATATTTATTAGCAGTGTTTCATTGTATTCACATTTTCATTTGTACTTTTTCTTTTTCTCCTCAAGGTGTCTGTGCGTTGTGAGGCACCTAGAGAACTTGCCAACTACAGGAGAAGCCAGAGAGAAAATGGCCCGCTGCGCCTTTTACCTTTCTATGCTGCTCAAACTGGCTCGGCAGAGGAGCATCAACCGCAAGTGTGAGTACTGCTGTTTTTCGCTGGTCGTGCGTGTGTGCGAGATAAGTGGTGCAAACAGACTAATAGTGATTCATGTTTCATGTGCACAGTTGGGCTGGAGGAAGGATGCCCTCGCAACATTCAGAGCAAACTGTTGAGAACATTCACTGTGGAGTCGTTCAACAATGGCAGGTATGACAGGGGATTATTAAATATCAAACATTGTTATTTAAATGAATATCTGTTAAAGTACTATACTTACAATGAGCATGTGGGCAAACTGATGAAAGTACTGCAGTATTTTTATGTTTGCATTTTAATTAACTGGGTGCAACATTCCAGGAAGAAAAGGCTGTATTAAGTAACTGCTAATCTAATCTGTTGAAACCGATGGTGATGATGATAGCCGAGGGATTAGAGATTACTGCTAATGCAAAGCAAATATGTCCTTCTGCTGCAGCTTGGAATTAAAAGCATTTAACTAGTGCAACACAAGCTTTTTACAGCACATTCAGTGCTTTTCATAGCGGAAAAGGTTGAAATATTGCAGGGAGAAATGAAACAGGAAGGAGCAGCCACAGTAAACTGTTCGATGAAGAGCTGCATGCAACCGGCTCCTTTTCAGTCTTAATGCCATCGGCTGCATAAATCAGATCAGTTACTCAGAAACTAAAAGATTACTATGCACCAGCAAAACAAACTAGTTCCGGTTTCACCAATAATAAAATCAACCCGGACTGAAAGGTCCAAGATTGTCACTTTAAAGCTTATTGTCACTTTAACTTGCAGGAGCTACAAGCGTCATGGGTCTGGAGAAAATGTTTCCCAAATTTAAAATCACAATGACCAAAGTGGCTGTAACTGTCCCACCGCTTTCTAAACAACAGGTTGTCTCTTGTCGTAAGTCATGCACGCAAGCTCTTCACCATACTTTCGCCCCTACAGGGTCCAGAACACGGTGTCGTCATCAATGCGCGCCAAAATAGCAGCCCACTGCCTGGCGCTGCTGCTGCATATGGGTCACATGACTGCGGACCTCACATTACTGCACCGTGACCTGGGGATCACAGAGGCCAGGTATGGACAAAAAAAAAAAAGATCACATGCATTCAGTTAAATAACACAGGAAGACCAATGTTAAAGCGTAACTACTGTCTTTACAACCGGGACCTTATTTCTGGCATAAAATACGATCGTTTACTCACTTAAGTGTTTAGTGTTATTCGGAGTCGTCCGTCAGATATTTAGATCCACGTATTTCCATTATCCATTATCTGCTGCGAAACTCTAGTACGCTAGTGCCATTCCCCATTGAGTCTGGAGTTAATTGTTATCTATTCGCTGCCCTAGTCACTCCCACTATATGGATATACGCGGATCTAAATATCTCACGAACGACAAATAACACCAAAGTTATATGGGTGAGCAAACGATCATTTTTATGCCAGAAACAAGGTCCGGATTGTTAAAAAAACAGTAGTTCCCCTTTAACGTGAATAGTGTCAACTCAGTGGGACTCACTGTATTTCAAGATGTTCAAATGATTATCAAACTACCGAATGAACTGTTAATATAAGCTGTAATTAGGGCTGTCATTTGATTAAAATAAGAATTGCAATACGTCAATAGTTAGTGGTCAATAATGCAAATGAATCACAGTTTTTTTTAAATATCTGTTTTAAATCCAGATTCAGTGAGCTCCATTTGTCTCTGGGAAGCAATTTAGTTGTTCCTGGAAGGGATATGTTTCAAGTTTGTGTTACTCTTATCATCATCTCTACTACATACATAAGTCAGCGCAAATCCACGGTAAATGCGGCAAATGCAAATAACTAATAAGATGGCATATTACGACCACACTTGAAATTCTGCTTGCTTTCCACAGTATTACTGCTGCGCTGAGCTTCATTATTGCTCAAACTACGGGGCAGGCCGACGTCACTAAAGGGGATTTATGTTAACTTTGACAGCCCTAGCTGTCATAAAAGAACTCTGGCTATGTGACTGATTCTTATGTTGTTCTACAGGATTATTGAAGTTGCAAAGTCTATGGGACTGGCCCTGATCAAACCACCCCGGGCGAAGGCTGACGAGGCTGGACTGCGAGAAGAACACAGACAGGCCACTCTCGTTCTACCTCTGATCAAATACGATCAGTTCACGGAGAGACGGAAACGCAAGAAAATGCACTGAAGACCGCAGGGGGACAAAAAAAAAATGACCGTGACAACTGGAAATGCCACAAACAAGAGCTGTTTATTAATGTGTTTTGTAGACAAAGTGGTGAACTTTGAGTTGTACGTGATATCGTTGCTTGACGCTTGCAGTCCATGATACAAAAAAAAAGCAGACTACATGTAAACAGATTCTTGATGAGAACATCTAAGACGGTCAAGACGTATAGGCACATTTGTAGACATCACATATTGCACGCTAAACATCCTTTATCCTTCTCTGACTGGCTGTTACCGAGTGAGTCTGTAAGTGTGTGCGGCGCACTGAGAGTGTCTGAAATGTCAAAGACGGCTGAAGACCATCAAACAAACAAAATAAATCATGGAGGACATTATGTCACAGACTCACCAGGCAACACCTCTGTGCAAGAGGCAGAAGCTTCATTTTGGCTTTTTATTTTTTTATTTTTTGCATATACACCTCACACTATAAACTTCCCTTCCCTAGCTACAATCATTGATTGATTTAAAAAGGTCATACAAGGCACAGCTTTACTTTGTACTATGAGTGAAGCTGGCATCTCTGAAGTCTTTGACTCCTGCTAGGATTTATAAGTGTGCACTTCCTAACCGGAGAGTCCCAGAAGCAAACAAACGTAGCCAACAATGTCTACGGTAAACGAGAACATGACTACGGTAAAGCTTTTGTGTTGACGTAGACGTCAAACATGTAGGCTGACGACAGTGCTCGGATGTGAATGAGTGCAAAAGCGTTTTATCCTAAAATTACAAAAGCCTTGTTTTTTTGTTTTTTTAGATTAGGAAATGTTGTGACACACTAACGTACCACGAGTGGACGGGCCCTTTAGTGTCTTAGGTGGACGACATGATTTTGGAGACAAAAGTGCTCCACACATGCGTAAGGGCCGTACTGTTGGTATGCAAGTGCTTGCCAGTATTCACAGGATGGTGCAGAACATGCTGCCGCTGTGGCAGCCGCTTTCAACAGTTGCGCTGATCCTGGTAGTCATGGAAATTCCAAGTCGGGATGGATACTGGGAGGAGGAGAGGCCGCCGGGGGAGCTGGCCAGTGGGCGAGGGGGAGGGTTTTCCAAAACCCACTGTGGAGAAGATGTACAGCTACAAAATGGAAAGAAAAAAAAAGTTGAATTAGAAGATCCGCTTTAAGTGGAGTCTGGAGCCTTCTTAGCTGCGATATTCACATCTTAACCACATCCTGAGGGAAACATTTGACTTTTTAGTCGCTAAATGTTCCACTATGTTGAGCTTCGACTCTCAAAACGCATAATTATAAGCAGTAATCATGAACCAGGACCATAAACCTCCATACATTATTATATAAGTACTGATTACAGCTACAGTGTTGGTTGCAGAAGAAAATGTTCAGACTGAATGTCACCACTTTGTGTGGGTTGCCTAGTTACCTGTTATTATGCTTTAGAATACTGTTGTTGCGCAACACACAGCTCTCATTGCCTGGATCCATATGTAGAAGTGTTTTTTTGTTTCCGGGGTGGCCCTGGAACAAGAGATTGTCATGGACAACGCCTTTTACTGGCCCCAGCACAGCGATACCACAACCCTGTGCAGGTTGGACACGGTTGCGCACTACCTAAACACACAAATAATAAAAAAAAGGCATAAATATTAGGCAAGTAATAATTTTAGGTCTATCAAAAATTAGGATAACTACTGTGTGCCCATGCCTCACACCGTCTCACCTTGATATCGGCACTTCCAGAGACCTGGATCCCATATCCCCGGTTTCCAACCACATCATTCTCCGTAATCTGCCCGTTACCATTGAAACTGACACCGTGGCCACTGTTTTCATAGATGCCATTACCGCGAAGCTCCACCCTGCAGTCCTTTTCCACCATGACACCGCCACGACCATTTTCAAGAATGCAGTTGGTGACAAGTCGCGTCATCTGACTGCTCTGCAGGACGGCAATGCCAGGGCCACGGTTGCTGTTTACAAGGTTGGCGAACACGTTCAGGGCCTCGCTGCTCTTCACGTACAGGCCGACTGCTGCAACAAAGGCACACAAAGGACGTTTGAGAAAGTTAGAGAGACAGAGAGGGAGACGGTGTGTGTATTTCATTGCAGCAGATCTGTTTAGTACCTCCGTTGTAGCTCATGCAGTTGCTCTCCACCAGGGCCACGCTGATGGAGCGGCGTGCAGAGTGGCGTTCATCCTCGCTGTCCAGATCGCTGTCCCACGCGAACAATTCCCCTTCTTCGTTAAAGTTCTCCTGCCCATCTCTTCCTTCTCCCTCCCCACTTCCTCCTTCCCCACCAATCCCCTCTTGCCCAGGCCAGTTCCCCTCCCTGGCCTCGATGTTCTCCGGGTCCTTCCTGCAGAAAACTGCCAGCCCGTACATACAGTTGTGGATGATGTAGTTGCCTAGGAGCTGAGGGAGGCTGGATGACATAACCCACACGCCGCAGCCTTTGTTACCTGAAGAAAGCAGAGGAAGAGGATACATCTGTGGCATGGCTGTCAAATATGATAAATATGATATACTATCCAGGCTGAAAATACATACAGTACACATGGTTTCCCTCTATAAGCCCACGTCCTCTCTCTCCGACCACCACACCGTCCGAGTAGCCGTAACAGATGTAGTTGTTTCTCAAAATGGGGTCACCTCCTCTGCGGATGTCCACGCCACCCCACTGGTTCTCTCTGATCACATTCTCTAGAATTAAAACGTATTGATGCGCTTTAACTTTCTGTTAAGTGATGCATCATAAAAGCG
Organism: Chelon auratus; assembly: GCA_030220025.1. Classification (NCBI taxonomy): domain Eukaryota; kingdom Metazoa; phylum Chordata; class Actinopteri; order Mugiliformes; family Mugilidae; genus Chelon; species Chelon auratus. Next base: position 17,812 of record JASGAT010378423.1, read on the forward strand.
TACAAAAAGACGGGACAAACCCGCACCTGTTATCATCCCTCTGCCATTCTCGTTTATAGCAATCCCCGCCGCTTGTCCTTGGAAGATGTGATTTCCACTGAGAGAGACAAAGATGAGAAAATATGAGTCGAACTGGCGCACGTCCACACACCGTCTGCACCGACAATATCAGATCTGAAAACATTATGCAACACTGCTTACAGCACACATTCACTGCGAAAATACACCACTGCACTGCAGAACTTAATGTTGCGTTGTGTAACTAGAGTTATCAAGACATATTGTGCAAAACCACAAGACACGCACTACAAGCCATCGTTTACTCACCCATATAACTTTGGACTCAATGGGGAATAGCACTAGCGTATCATAACAAAATATTGGTGAAATGAATGCGTTTCGCAGCAGATAATGCGTTATTTAGAGGCTGCGTTTCGGTGCCCCAGTCACTCCCATTATATGGAGCTAAATATCTTCTGAAAGACTCCAAATGACACCAAAGTTATATGGGTGAGTAAACAACCATATTTTAAGACAGAAATAAGGTCCAGGTTCTAAAAAGAAGTAGTAACCCTTTAAGGCTTTTGGATAAACAAAACCACAAGTGTTTGTTTTTGAAGAAATCATATGTAAATCTGCATAAATGGTGCCAACAGCCTTTTCTGGCTGATCACTACTCGTTACTTTGATAATCTGAGTATAAACCAAGACAGACCTGAAGAAGCTACTCGGATGAGTGACTCTACAAATCCAGCTGCCTTTCTTAAATGCTTTTCTGGATATACCATGACCTGGATGGCTGAGAACCTTCACAGACGTAAAATAAAATAATTTCTTCACTGATAAACAGAGTTTTGTATTTAAAAACATGCCTGTTTCACCTTTGGACATTCAGGAGTAAATTAATGATGCTTTATTTACATTTCAGGGTGCTGTGCTGGCTCACAGACACACGGTCATTATGTTTTAGTCCGAGAAGTCGGAGAAAACTCCGTCTTTTCCTTTCTGAGAAACCTCATCTACAAACTCTGTGACCGCTTGGAATAATATCCAAACATCATGGGGAAAAAAACAATTCGATGGGAAGGTTAGATGTTTGCGAGTTCCAACCTACCTCACCACAGGATTTCCACTGAAGAGAATATACACGCCCGCTTCCTTATTGTTATAGATCTGGTTGCTCCGAATTGAACCTTTTCCGTTACCAAGGACAACAACCCCAGAGCGCAAACCGCTATGTATTTTGTTGCACTGAGGAATGAAAGACAGAGTGACACAAATCAAAATCATTTTTACCGTGTTCAGTAAACGCCCAAATCTAGTTTATTATGGACGCCGAAGTGCACATTCACCTGATGAGGTGAGTTTAAGAGTCGACGAGCTTTAGTGTTTTAAACTTGACAAAATGACCTTAATCATGACTGCTGGCCATGAGATGTTGTCAAAAACTGTAGCATGCAGACTTTGTGTTTGCATCTTCAACAAAGGTGTAGCAGTTACCACGATGGTGGGGTTGGCCCCTTTTCGGATGTCCAGCCCCGCCTCCCCGTTCGAGTGGATGTTGTTTTCCGCAATGAGGCCCTGAGCCGAGAGGCGCAGAAAGACGCCTGACGCGCGGCACTCGCAGACCTCGTTTCTCAGCATCACTATCTGGAGGAAAGAAAGACCAGAGCTCGAGTAACAGTTTGAATAAGAAACTGCTGTTTAATTACTAATGATCTGAGCTACTTCCTTAACTTGATATGTCAGCACAAGTGGTGTGCTGCGGATAAAAGTCACTAAACTTGTGAGATGTAATTACATTCCAACTCTCTACAACAAAGACCGATGTTGATTGATAGGATTTTATTTACTGTGGAGTTCTGGATGCAGCGGACAGCGTAGTTCAGCCCACGGAAAACATTTTCCTCCAGTCGAGCTTGTCCATAATTAGACAAATGTACGCCACCCTTCCCGTCCCTGAAGAGGCAGCGTCTGAGGAGGCAGCCCAGAGTGGAGGCTGCCAACATGCGAGCCTCTGGGTCCCTGTCCAGTTCCTGGTGAAGGCTGAGGAGTTCAGGGGTCACAGATGGGGGATCAGGGGATGAGGCAAGTGGCAGGGAGCCATCAGGCCGGGGCTTGAGTAAATGGGATAGGCCGTGATGATCATATGGGACTTTGTAATCCAGTGTAAAAGTTTTTTTGGTGTTGTTAGCTCCCCCTCCATCTCGGTTCTCCTCCTCTCCCTCGCTACGTTCACAATCACTCCAGCCATCTTCAATCACTGTGCCCTGACAGACCGCATCTACCCCGGTCCTTCTCTTCCAGTCCTCCATGCTCACATGCTCCTTTTTAACGTGAGCACCTGGAGGTTGGGTCCCATCGGTGGAGTCAGCCTGAGGGCCCTTGGGAGCGCCGTTATATTCCAGCACACCGCATGATGGGAACGTCCTGGCCAGAGCAGCCAAATGTTTACAGGCCCAGTTCCTGTCCGACACCGGGGGACCCTCCACGGTCACCGAAGCCGTTTCACTTCCTGAGAAGTCACAGCTGTCCAATAAACTGAGGACAACGCCCAGCAAGTGGGCAGAGCTGCCCTGTGAGAAGGAGCAAAACCGAGCCTGGCAGGTTCCAGGGCCGCGGACTTGCAGCTGGGCTCCTTCAAAGTTGCAGTTATCTAGCTGGACGTGACCCCACGATGTCTAGAGGAGAGGAAAAGTGACTGGAGTCAGACAAATATAACGGACTGTGCTCTGAATTTTGAACAAAACCATAGTAAGAAGCCGTCACTTCACCTTGTAAACGACAGTGGAGAACCAGGGTGGCATGAAAACCAGATTACACAGCCTGGCAGTAGGACACTGCTGCTCCATACACACCAGGAGGGCCACCTCGCCCAGTCGGCCCAGCCCGACCAGCTCCACGGGCACCTTCAGCGGCACCTCCGCCTGCTCCTCATAAACTCCCGGATGGAGAACCACACGGTCATACGGCCCCGCCACTGCCAGGGCCCCGCGTAAAGTCTCAAACTCACACCCGGGCCCCACGTGCCAGACCCTGCGGTCCTTCCGTCGTCGGAAAAAGAGGAGGCAGGCAGAGGACTGGAGCTCCGGCCCATTTTGAGTCCAGGTGCGGGTGGCTAGGGCGTGCTGCTTCAGGGCCTCTCTCCAGGACGGCGGCTCCAGATGGGGCTGACTGGGCCAGTTGGGATGCCGGCACTCGGGGCAGCCGAGGCAGAGCTGTCTCCAGCGGGTGTTATCCAGGGAGAGGATGAGCTCCCGCCAGGCACGGCACACCCGGCAGCAGCGGCCCAGGTCAGGCAGAGGGAGGTAGGCCAAGATAACCCTCCACAGCTCCACGGGGAGGCTGCCCACCTCCATGGCAGCAGAGACACCGGCTGGGGAGCACCGCGACGGGAGGGGCACCTGGAGACAGCAAGCAACACGCAGGCGCAGATGAGCCAACAGGAACCGCAGTAACACAATAATAAAGACACACAAGCATATGGATACACTCATAATAACCACACATCAAAGGCGCAAAGACGGCCAATTATTAAAATGAGCCTTATTTCAAGACAAAAACAGCATTTAGAAATGATTTCTGTAAGCTTGTAATTAATTTTACGCAGCAACTAATATTTATCTCCACGCAGGCCTGCGGTATTTTGAAAGTTTGCTGCGGTTAATAAGGATTAGTTAGCAAGGTGCCGCTAGTTTTCGCGTAATCCTTGCGCAACCAGCTAAAGCATCACCAAAAAAAAAAAAAAAAACGCAAAGCCTTACCTTTTACCAGTTAGCCACACGAATCAGCACATGTCGGCTCAACGTTTAGACCAGCTACCCGTCCAGCGTTACATGTCCGCGGCTTTCAGTCCTCACGGAGCTCAGACAAGCTCCATGATGCCTGCTGCCGACGGCCTGCAGATGTGCAGACGAAATGGAGTTCAGACGATCGCTTCCAGTTTACGGCAAGACACCGCGAAACAAGCGGAGAACTCCATCTTCCGCTTACACAATGTGGGCGTCCACCTTTAAATCCACATCTCATGGATGATGTTACCACGGATGTTAACCAGTTCACTGCCGCGTTTGAGCGTTTGCCTATCTGACCCACCAGAAACGAGACAGACGCCGCGCATTATGATCCAAAACCTTTCCTCCTTTTTAATGTCCTACATTGCTAATATGCTCCGAAGTGACTTGCAGCTGCTTACATTTTTCTTCGTGCTTCATTTGCTGATGAAAAATTTAACGTGGTCCGTCTCAGCTTGCAGGATTTACATACTGCTGTGAGTTTTCTTACGGACTCGGTTTTGCAGGTGGCATTCCTCCTCGTTCAGTTTCGTGGGGATGCGTCTGAAAAGAGGCAGGGGCAGCCATCAACAGCAACAGCAATGAAGTTACAGATGGAACAAATCAGAATCAGCTTTAATGGCCAAGTATGTGCACATACAAGGAATTTGACTCCGGAAACTTTACTCTCTTGTACATTAACACACAAACTTAAATAAGTGAAAGAAAATTAAAGTAAAAATATAGTAAAATAGAATAAATCTCAATCTATACACATAAAATATAGAATAAGAACAGATATATGCACCAAACCATATGTACAGTGACTATATACAATAGTGCAGAGTTATTGTTTGTTCATGTGCATGGTTCATCAGAGCAACAGCCCGGGGGAAGAAACTGTCCTTGTGGCAGGTTGTTTTGGCTTACAGTGCTCTGTAACGCCGGCCTGAGAGGAGGAGTCTGAACAGATTGTGACCATGGTGTGTGGGGTCTGTGGAGATTTTACTGGCCCGCTTCCTGACCCTGGACCGGTACAGGTCCTGGATGGAGGGAGGGTCAGTGCCAATGATCTTCTCTGCAGACTTGGCTGTTCTCTGCAGTCTGTCCCTGTCATGTCTGGTGGCGGATCCAAACTAGACAATGATCGATGAGGTCAGGACAGACTGGACTATTGCAGTGTTAAAGATTATCAGCAGCTCCTGAGGCAGGTTGAACTTCCTGAGCTGACGCAGAAAGTACAGCCTCTGCTGGGCCTTCTTCCTTACAGAGTCTATGTGGGAGGTCCACTTCAGGTCCCGTGAAATTGTGGACCCTATGAAACTGAATGACTCTACTGTAGGGACTGTCCTGTTGAGGATTGTGAGAGGAGGGGTTGATGGGGGTCTCTTCCTGACGTCCACTGTCATCTCCACAGTTTTGAGTGGGTTTAGCTCCAGGTGGTTCTGACTGCACTAGAGGACGAGCTGTTCCACTTCCCTTCTGTATGCAAACTCGTCGCCGTCCCGGATGAGTCCAATGACGGTGGTGTCGTCTGCAAACTTCAGGAGTTTCACAGAAGGGTCCCTTGAGGTGCAGTCAGTAGTGTAAATGCAACCATTTGTGGCATTTGAAGCAGAAACTTTTACAGTCCGTCAGTATTTAATCGAGACCGACCAGAGGTGTGGTAATATTAATTGATTAGTTTGACTGATTAATTGATTGCCTGTTTGATTGTTTGCTTGGTTGGTTGATTCATTCATTGATTTATTGTGAACTTGCTTGCTTGATTGATTGAGTGATTGGTTGGTTGGTCGGTTGTTGCATTCATTAATTTGTTAGTTTGATTGTTTGCATAATTGATTGATTGGTTGGTTGGTTAATTGGTTGGTTGATTGGGTAGATCAAATCTTCTCTTTGGTATGTGAAGCAATCAAGCTTCCCTTTGATGTAGAATTTCGCTGTGACTATAAACACGCCTCAAGACCTAACTACATTAGTTATGGATGGTGCACTCACGAGAAGACACTCAGTGAACCAAAGCAAATATACAAATCATCAAGTTATCAGAAAAACCTACACAGTAAACCAAAGAGGAAACCCAAATCGATTTGAAATGGGGACAAGTGTAACAAATAAAGCCTGCATGCCTATAATCACGAAATCTCCCACCAAGACAAATCTGTCACTGAGCAACCTGTGGAGGGAGGCTGCCTTTCAAACCAGACAGGAGTTGCCTCATCCAGTCAGCCCTGGTCTAACCTCCAGGGGGAAGGTGAGCTAAACTTCAGCATGTAGCTCAGTGATGCAGAAATGATTTGCCAAACACACAGCAACCTGCTGTGACAACAAAACCACGGCCCGCAGTGAAATCTGCACAGCTTGTAAACAGTCTTTTATAACACCTGAAGTACTTACTGCAGATCCCATAGTATCTTAGCTGTCACAGGTCACGCACCTACTGCAGCAATCCCTGCGCATTCAGCCGTGAAGACCACCCCACACCCATCCACGCTGCCAAAACTACATGATGTGGGACCTCAACAGCCGGTTTCCACGTTGCCAAAGGGGATTGATATGAGTGATGAACATAAGAACAAGTACTTCAAAATTACAAATTAACAAATGTACTTGTCTGTCTTGTTTTCAATGCCAAGGAGTCACGGCTCTGCAAACAACACTTTGACTCAATGTCAGGAATAAGATAAAAGACTAAGAATAGGCATTCAATTTCTAGCCAAAGAGGGTTCAGAAAAGGCAAACAGCGGGAGGCAGAGAATAAGACTGGAACAAAACACAGTCAAGCATCCGGTGAAGGGAAATCATGTGGTATTAATGCTGCTAACTGATGTGAAGCGGGGAGCAGATGTGAAGTTGGGTCGGTAAGTAAGGCGAAAGGGAATTGCAAGTTTAGTGTAATGGGTAATTGGAGGACAGCGAGGAGAGTCTGGATATGAGATGAAATGAGATGAAAACAGCCACGCATGGAACTGATTTCTGAAGAAACTTTTAAATATCCAATTTTGGCAATATTGGCAACCCCTGAGCAGCCTTCTCTAGAAGCCATAACTCAGACACACACTGATCTCATTAAGACCAGAATGCAATGGTGAACAAGAACAGCAGTACTGTATTGTTCTTGGCTTTTTCCTAACCGCATCCAAATGTTTTGTTGTTCCTGGGAATGATGCATTGAAAAACCGTTGAACTTTAGCATCCTACTGCCCTTGCAGAATGCAGCGTCTGTAATGACAGCTGTGACACAGCAGAGCATTTCACAGCTGTAAAAACAGATGGTGTGTGTCTTCGTCCAGCAGGTGGCGATGTTCGTCAACTGACAGATTAATGTGACTCTGCATGTACAACATCCTAAACGACACAACCCATGAGACACTGCTGTTGTAAATCTTGTTCCTTCGAAATATTTCTGCATGCCATTTATATTCTATTTGTGATTCTGTGTCACAAAAAGCTAAATCGCCTCCCTCAGAGTTATAGTGATTAGCAGATGGGACGGACAACAACACAGTGTTTATTTCTCCAAATTAAAAATGGAGTGGTGTTTTACAGAGAAACAGTACTATACCAGATGAACCCAGTTTTTTTTAAAAAAACTGTCCTTTTAGAAAACACATTTTGTTTTGAATTGCTCTGTTTGACTTTTCAAGAGACAAGACATGGAGACATTGTCTGTCCTCTGGGGAGGAATCATGTGGAGTTCAACCTGAAAATGTCAGGTTGAATATTGTCGGCAATGTCAAATGAATTATATTGTGATTGTACAGTTGCCCTTTCCATCATGGCTGATTAACTGGTGTCTTGGACATGTACTCGAAAAAGTTAGCAATTTGCATGGGTCTTTTTTAAGTATTTTCAATTCAACCATTGCTGAGTAAATCCCACAAGGCCTTTATAGTTAGACTAGCGAAGTTTTGGTGATATTAAGTCAGGAAATGATTTAAATTTAAGTTATTATAATGTGTTTATGTTACTTCCAGTCTACTCAGAAATATCCATGCAAATAGTTGCCTTGATTTTAAGAAGTGCGGTAATTTTTTATTTAATCTGAGTCACAGTAAATTTGTGGTCAGCTTAATAAAACATGTCCAGGTAACAAAGCTCTTGAATTTGAAGGCTGAAAGCTTTTAATCTTTCAAAGGTGATTTATCTACCGGTCAGTGTTTTACAAAACCACAGTGTCACAACCTCCATGACAAAATCATGGATTTAAACTTAGGTCATGACTTATGTTACTCCACATTTCCCACTACAAAAGAAACGCACGCACGCACACACACACAAAAAAAGGATGAACATTAAGCTATTTGTGGCTTGTAAGCTAATCCACTGTTACATTTATGTAATAAAATTAACCCAAAAACATTGTATGTATACTTTATGTAAATACATCAACATTGGCATGGACATGATCTTAACTATTTAAATTAAATTTTAGAGCTGATATATAATAATAATAAAAAAAGCATGACGCTGTGCTGCTGTGTTCAGTTTTTATTCCATCCTCATATTCACATCCAGTTTGCGGTGTCACTTTTTGTGCGTTACAAGAAAAAGGAAGAAAGCAGAATATGTGCATATACACCTTTTTAATACAAAGCAGACATAAGCGCATTTAGCATATAGTTCACCACATATCGTTTTGTGTCACCGTGCCTTCCTTCCCGGCTGACACCTGGGTACAGACGGTCTGAGCACCACCTCTTGGACATCATGGCTTGAATGTTTGCCCAGCTTGGTGCTCCCTCCCTTTGCTTTCCGACCTTTTATTTTGCATGCCTGTGGTGATGATAATGCGCCTCTCAAAAGTCTTCCTTTCCATCTGAGCTGAATCTGAGAAGCTTTGTTTTTCACTGGGTCCGCCTGCAGAGTAGAAAATATGCGTGTGTTATTGAGATTTCTGGAGGGATTTGAAAAGAACCACCACCAATCTTTTGAACTCTGGCGGGCTCGCCTTATCCCTCTAACAAGGAAATGGTTAACTGGCTTCCTAGAATGTGGTAATTTCCTCCTGCAAACATCACCATATTAATTGTTCATCATCTGTGACTAATCACGTTGCCAATTGCCAGAATTTCCTTTCAGGTGACGCAAATATAACCAAATATCCCCTTATGTTGAAGGATATTTGTCTGACTGTGCCATCAACTGCTTGTACTAAACACGAAGAGTTCATGATCATCTGGTTCCAGTGAGGCTTTATTCTCAAGCTGCTTTATTTATAAAAGTACAGTTACACTTACGCAGCCAGTTTGTTGAGCACCTTTTTGACCCACGGAGCATCAGGGTCCAGACAAAGCTTTCCCCCGGTCTTTTTAAGAGTGGCACTGTAGGACCACAAACAGATTGGAAACATCAGACATATTTCCTCGGAAGAGATGAAAAGCCGGCAATTATCTAAGGCATGCTTCAAGTAGTTAACAGAACAATCCTGCAACTTACACAATCTCAATGTCTCCGCAATGTGAAGATGGAAGACTAATTTCCACTTTTGCTATAAAACGACCAATGGGCTTTTTTTCCTTGGCTATGCATTGGCATCGCACAATCACCCCTGGATCTCTTGCAGTGATACCTGACGTGTTTCAGAAGTGAGAGAAGAAACTGTCTTTGCAAACTGCAGATCAAAACAGTACAACACAGCTTTACAGTGATTGGCAGATTGCACTCACCTTCATGGGCGATGAGGAAAACCAACACCGTCACAACAGTGATGATGGACATGTTTGTTTTGAATCTCCACCCTGACACCTCGGAGAGACGAGCAAAATATGTAGACACCCCACGTCTCTGCTGCAGCTCCGAACTGTGATGCAAATCTCCTCTACAACTCTCTTTTGTGTGTTCTGCTCCCGCCTTCACTATTTCCAAGCAACTGAGGTTTTTTTTTTCCCCCTACGGTGCCAGTGTTGAAACTTGGACAAGAAGGAATCATGACTTATACAGGAATCTTCACCAGAAAGTATCCGAGAACTGTGCCAAATTATTTACGTTTTCACATTTCACGCGTGTGTCATTGTGAAATTTGATAGCCACATCCACTTGGATCACTCGTATCATCTCGTCCTGCACTTTGTCATGCATTAACATGCATTTGAATTTCACAATGAATGCATTTGGTTTTCATTTTGAATTAAAGTATATGCACCGATCAGCCACAACATTAAAACCACCGACAGGAGAAGTGAATAACGTTGACCGTCTCGTGACAGTTCAGTTTTGTGAAGGGACACTTTTGGACCTGGCATTCACTCGTGTGGATGTTACTTAGACATGTAGCACCCACCTAGATCTGCTTCAAACTAAAGCTAGGCTAAAATAAACATGAATGCTTTGCACATTGTCTACAGTTGTCACGCAACAATTGAGCAAACGTGAGTTGGCATGACATTTAATGTTATAGGAACGCTGTTATGCACGTGTGAAATGTAAAACATTGTGCCCTTCACCCTCGCGTAGATGCCCCAACTGAAACTTTTGTGTGAGTCGGGAGAAAGGCACTCGATCTTCAGCCTTCCCGCCAGTTGTTAGTCTATCCAAAGAAACCCAGACGTTTCCCCAAAATCCACCGGATGATCTCAGCCTTCTATTGGCAAATTCTCATTTCCTTGTGATGAATCTCATTAACATGAAGCCTGTTCTGCTCCACTTCAGCTGAAAGCAATTGTTTGCACATAGGACAATTGAGCTAGTTTTAACTGAAGTGGCACAATCGTGCAGTACTTATCTGCCTATGCAGTGGACAAAGTCAACAATAAGCTGGAGCGGTGACAGTTCATGACTCATTCCTGGTTTTCCCAGCTCCTTTCTTTACGGTCATTATGTCAGCCAATAGTATTTACGCTAGTATCAGTGTGCAGTGGTTTGTTCCTATGTTTTCCTTTTCTTTTATCTTTAACGTATCTTATCTTTCATGCAAAACCAGTGACACTGAGTCAGAGAATGCCCTACAAGTCTGAACAAACTCTTACGCTCCAAGTCTTACGCTCCAATACATGTGCTTTTGCATGTACAGTATGCTGCAATGTTGCCATGCAGTACCTTCCTTCACGGTGCAATTATTATGAAAGATACAGATACAAGAGTTGCAAAAAACAAAACAAAAACAAAGCTTTGTTAGCACTCTATTTTTTATGTACTTACATGAGATTTTTCTGGTTTAAAGGTGGTTGGAGTTGTGCAATATTTTTTTTTTCTATGCTTCATTTCCAGTAAAATTGAATGCGCTCATGACAGCGTTGAGGATGTTAGTGTTATAGGCTGTTTTTGCTTACGAGCCAAAGTATCTGACAAACTGAAGTCAGAGCTTCCGTGTGGCCGTATTTCAAAACAGCCCTTCGCAGAGCTGCCAACACATCTCTCTCTCTCTAAACATTCACAAATGTGAGCCAGCTGAAGCCAGGGTGATAAATGGAGCGATCACCGGAGTTATTAAGCATGATCCTCTGGGAACTTTCAAACTCTCTACACTACTGAGTGTGGCAATCCGTCGGGCAGGGTTTCACAAGACAGTAAAGAGTTTGACCTGCTGACGCAAGCCTAAGCGTTATCTTAGATGGCTTTAATGAATTCATAAACTTCATGAAAATTGATCTACTAAAGCTAAACACAGTAACTGGCAATACCATGCCCTCACTGTAACTCATAAAATGCTGTTACATAAAAACAAACAAACAACAACAAAAAAAAAAAACACATTATCATGATACAGTATAATCTGGAGTTTAAATTAATATAATATTTACAATTTCCTTTTCTGCACTGATGAAAGTTTTAGATTAGGTCAAGGGGAAGTTTGGGAATATTCCAAAAACAACAAATCATGCTGTCAGAAATAATTTGATCACTCTTCCTCTATTCTATTTCCTGTGTGTGTGTGTGTGTGTGTGTGTGTGTGTGGTGGGGGGGNATGGCGTATTGTACTTTTTAATAATACCAGTGTTTACTGTATATAAAACCACAAAAAGAAATAAATGTACAGACCTTAAATTTAATTTAATTTAATTCCAATTCATTTTTATTTCTAAAAGTGATCTAAAATTAAGAATCTGCCCCCGGTGCCTGTGACAGATTTAGGGGAACACCAACACATTAAAAATGATCATCTGACTGGTCACATGCCACCTGTCTGTCATTTCATTTTCACTTATCTCACCACACACTATGTTGGCTCTCACGGCGGCAGAGAAAATAATAAATCATAAACTTTCCGCAAAGTTCATCACATGCTCCAGTCCAACCGGAGCGAACCATAAAACGACACGTGCGACTGTGCATGAGGTGCGATCATCATAGGCTACAGTCTGTCAGAGATTTATTTTACTTCCTGTTCAGCGAAGGCATAAGTACAGCTAAAACAGAAACAAAAAAAGTTATATGGCGGTTAAAATGTTTTATTTGTTTGGTCTTGATTGATTTTGTAAGTTTATAAGTTTGTAGGAGTTGCATTTAAATACAGCAGACAGAATTTTGTCCCCTGTCCAAAATTGTTCAATCAGTGTGTGTCACTGAAGACAAAGCAACAAGATGTTACTCAAGTCTGCCTTCTGGCTTGTGAGAATGGCTCCAGTGACGTAGGAACTGGCAGCGAATGTGTTTGAGCTTGTTGAAGTTGCATCAGGCTGCAGCCCCATGACTGAATCTGGCACATCAGCAGAAGTAGCTTCAGGAATGCCAAATGCGTGAGTGAGCAGTTAGAATTTTTTTGGACCAACATCATAGGTATCTTGGATTAATGTGCTTGTAATTTGGGGTGCACAAGAGGATAAGGTTTTGTATCAACTGTCCTCAGGCTTTTTCTGCAAATGTGTAAGAGCTCCATACGCACTTTATTTCCCCGTGCTGAAAGCAAGCGTCTAGGAAGAAAAAAATTAACTAACTTGACATTACTGAACAAGCAATAAACACGTCTGTGCCTCCAAGGCACCGCATTCTCTTAATGAATACACACGTCAACAACAAGTTCATGAACTTATTTGTCAAATAAAAAAACCTGCGGGTCATATTCATCAGCCAATCACTTATTGCATCTAATTGTTCACTGTACCACATGCGGTGAATGAGTTGTCAGTTGGTCAGTGTTTAATCCCCGAGGCATGAGCAATGGCACACACGGACACGGGGAATTAATTTAGAATATTTTTTTAAGCATTCTTTTCACATCAGCCAGAAGATTGCAGTCGCTGTGTTTTTCCTATATGACAATTGCGACTGAGTGACAAAGCGGTGATCCATGCTCGCTGTGGATAAATCACAGGTAGTGAAAAAAAAAGAAAAGAAAAAAGTGAGTGAGTGAAGAAAACTTACCCGGTAAATTCCCGTTGCTGACAGTCCCAGATTGTGCAACTTCCCTGTTGCTTGAGAGAGTGACTCACAGCTCAGCGCTATAAAAGCATTCCTCTTCAGTGCTAGATTCAAACAGCACAGCCAGAGAGCATCTGGAACCAAAAATCAGAGAAGAAAACTAAAGGAAAGAAAAACAATTATTATTTTAGATATTATTCACAACCGTCTAGAACCATCTCCAGACTTCAGCTTGCTATTTTCTGAAGAACATCCTTATCTTAACTTCTACCAATTTTGCAAAAAAGAAAACAACTCAAAATGGCAAGCAGCAGCAGAGTCATTGTCACCTCCATCGTGATGATCTTGGCTTTCCTGGCCATCAGTGAAGGTAAGTGTATTGCATGATTTGTTAGCCGCATGCAGCAGTTATGAGTTGTTCACTTTCTTTGTGCATCAAGAGTTGCCACCTGTGTGACCCTCTTCTCCTCCTGCCTCCCAACAGGGATGAGTCTGAGAAGTCTTGGAGTGGAGCTGCACTGCCGCTGCATCATGACCGAGAGCAAACACATCGGCCGCCACATTGCGAAGGTGGAGCTGATTCCTGCCAACTCCCACTGCGAGGAGACTGAGATCATGTAAGAGCCCCCGTCCCATCGTGGCCGTGATAACGTTATTGCTTTGAGATTTTGCAGTTTCACCCAAACTTACGTGTCTTACCCTTATTGCTTTGTGCTGCAGTGCCACTCTGAAGAGGACAGGCCAGGAGGTTTGCCTTGACCCCGAGGCTCCCTGGGTGAAGAAAGTGATTGAGAAGATCATGTCCATGTAAGTCTTATGATTCCAGTGATGGATCTAATGTTGGATGCAGCACCGTACAATAAAACATGATAATAACGACTCCTCTCTGTTTCTTTTCTCAGGAACAAAAGGCGCTGAAGATGCCGTGGGACACACACATGTTCGCTGAATGATCCTTCTATCAATGAATGAAAAGTACCTGAAAGTATTCTTGTTTTTGATCAGGGGTATAAAGTCCTCACGCTCATTTCATTTTTTAATAGCAAAGAACCCACTGTCCTGACTTTCTGATTGTTTGTATCAAACATGTTATTTATCACTATGTTATTTGTTTGTTATGTATTTAGTGTATTTTATACTCAGTCACTGTAGTTGTGTGTACTGTGATCAATGGCCTATGCTCCACGAAGGAGCCTTCGTCTTTTGGTAAACATATTTATTTATGTATTTATACGTGTACTGGAGTTCAACTGCATATTTTGGGCCTGTTTGTTAATAAAATATTAACTTGAAATTTAAAATTGAATTGCTTTTTGTCTTTTCTATACATTATCATTTAGCTCTGTGTGCTTTGCAAGGATGCTGTCATGGAACTTTTCTAGAACATCTAAAGAGTGGTGTAGTCACACACTTTATTTGAGATGAAGTAATCTCCAGTAGTAAGCAAGTGTTCATAAACTGAAAGGGCTCTCATTCTGCAGAAAAATGTTGCCAGTGACTAATGTATTACTATATATTTATGACCTTATCATACACTTGAGGCATAAATGTGCATGACACTTCTGACTGTACTACTAGCAAATCAAAGAGGAACAAGTAATACTTTAGTCCAGTGGTTCCAAACCTAGTGGATGAGCCCCTTTAGTGTGTCACACTATAAATCTGAAGCTTTGTTAGATGGTTGATGGAATATAAAACAAGGGATCTGTGTGCATTGTTGAAATGTTTCATTTAATAATTTGACCTCTTTGGGCCTTTAAATGTGATTTCATCGAAACTGCCTGAGATGTTTAGATAGAAACAACTAATTTGACTCCTGAAATCTGACAAAACAAACAACTTCTTACATTTTTACTGGTATTTATTCATTCATTCATTCATTCACCTACTGTAACTGCTTATTCCTGTTAAGGGTCGCGGGGTCTGCTGGAAACTATCCCAGCTCTTATCGGGCGAGAGGCGGGGTACACCCTGGAAAGGTCGCCAGTCTATCGCAGTTACATAGTTTTACAAGGGTCTAACGGCTCACAATCATTGGTTTAATCTTTAACCATGTGTTTATGTTTGATGTAATCCGGTCATATGAATGAATCAGCCAAGAACAAGTTCTTAGTAACTGTATCTAAATGCGTTATATGTGGTAATTTTAAGTTATTTCCCTCGCCTCAACAATGTCTCATTCCTTTTGTTGCCAAGTTTGGACATTTGAGCTTCCCTCTGAGCAGGATTTGTTACGACTGGCCTAGGGAAAACCAGTACATAACACAACAATGACTCTCCCCTTCTCCCTGCTCCCACAAAAGAACCAGTGGTCCACGAAAGTTTGCAGTTC
>JASGAT010378424.1:0-15770 GCA_030220025.1 Chelon auratus
GGACTACATGCTCGTGTTCCTGCTGGAGCAGATATTGAGCCTATTAGGAAATATCATTTCTCCTTGAGTTTGGTTTCTTCTAAAGCCGATTTGTAAACGGCGCTCCGCCTCTTCCTCTCCGTTTTTGGTGAATTTCTGAAACTGAAACAGCGCCACCTACAGGCCTGGAATATGAAGTAGCGTTTTGAGTCGCAGTTGAAACGGATCTGTGTGGACGCAATATTCTTGAAACGATGCCAGGGAAAACGGAGAGGGAAAAGATCGTTTTAGTACGTGTGGACGGGGCCTAGAACTGAACATCTGTCTTCAAAGAATGCAGACCTAGGGAGAAATCATGCAACTTTATGTAGCCATGATGGGAATAAGGTGATCACTCATGTCATCAGACTGCTAGAGCACCCTGATGAAACTTGTCACACACGGGTGAAGGTTATTAAATCAGTGCTGAACAGCAAAAAGGCCGACATGCCAATCTTAATATTAGACCTCTCCATATAAGGCTGTCCAGGTGTGCGCATAAGCTCCTCCCTTTTCCTCCTCTCATTCACTCTGCTGGATACTATGGGTTTAAAGCATGGCGTTCACGCATACTAGCCAGCTGTGGCACAAAATAAAAGAAAACCAGGAAGCAGAGCAATGGAGTAAAATATGTGGGGAGTGACAAACTGAAGAGGAAGACAAAAACAAAGAAGGGTGGGGTGTAAAAGACACCTGCTGTTGTGATGAGTCATACCGCTGAACCCCCAAACAACCCCCAACCCCCAAAAAACACAAAGGCCAGAAGGCAACACACACATTTTCACACACTTGTGTTCACACAATTCTGTATTTGCACACACACATATGCAGACACACACATAGCAAGGTGCTTGTATGCCTGCCATGTCTGACTTCTTTGTGTGTACTGCAAACAAATCACCCTTACACACACACACACACACACTGAGGGAAGGGTGTGGCAGCTGAGAGCTGTGTTATTTATAGATGTGCTTCCTCTGAGAGAAGTAGATAGAGAGAGGGAGTGCAGGCAAGCAAGTGAAAAAAAGGATGGAGAGAGAAGGCAAGGTCAAAGGAGAGGAGTGAGCTGACTGGACAAGTAAACCACCTGATTCTTTGTGTACTGTCACACACACACACACACACACACAAAGACACAGACAGAGAGACAGAGAGACCTGGACAGCTGACACCTCTAGTAGTGAACTCATCTGATATTTCCATTTTTGTTTGCTCATTAAGATAAAGTGGGCCTACACAGTCTAAGAATAGTTTGTGGTGCACCCAACTGAAGCAATCTGTATGAAGCCTTTTCTACATTTAACAACTTCAAACTGCAGGAATTAATGAAATGTACCCTTACCAGCACCAATGATAAATTAGATAATAAATAATCCTAAAAAGGTTAGCCCACACCAGGTCTGCGTCCATTCATGCCACATATTTGGGTGTTGTTGGAATGAAGCCGACAAGAAAAACCTGCATGTTACAATTCTGTAAGAGTTTTGCAACT
Organism: Chelon auratus; assembly: GCA_030220025.1. Taxonomy (NCBI): domain Eukaryota; kingdom Metazoa; phylum Chordata; class Actinopteri; order Mugiliformes; family Mugilidae; genus Chelon; species Chelon auratus. The sequence continues at coordinate 1,511 of JASGAT010378424.1, forward strand.
AAATTTCCAAGAACTTGTGTAAGTACTCAGTTTATTCTGAATTGTAGTCATGAAAGTCTGAGATGAAGTCAGTGTTCCTAGATACATAGATCAGGTGAAGGATTCAGTCTGCTCTGTGGTGGTTTGTTTGTTCACTAAAGATGCAAATACGCTGAAGAATAAACCAAACTGTAGTATGGTATGGGCCACAGGAATTTTCTTGAGCTTTGGGGTTTCTCCACCCACTATAGGAAACCTCATACCAACCCAGTAAATGCAATGGAACATGTATGCTAGTTGCCCTTGAGATAGATTTTTTTTTCTCCCCCACTGTACAACTTTTAAAAGTACACGTCATTCACTTCACGTCAAATGAAGCATGTATTTTAAGCTATAAAATAAAAAAACATAACAGCATCATTGTACAACATTTAGGGCGGAACTCTTGCTACTACAAAAAACAACTTAAACTCAAAAGCAATTTATTTGTCAAGCCTTGAAATTATGTAATGTCATTAAAACGTATTTAATCAGAGTCCTATAGATATACTGTTTGAATTGTCACATGCCAAACGTCATTCAAAAATATTGAGATTTAATGTTGCCTTCCTTATGTACACAACAGAGCTCCACTCTTCAGTCCTTGGCTTGAAGAAGGGGAGATGTGGAAGGTGGCACAAAGGAAAAGATGAAAGGAGGAGGGAGGAAAAAGAGGGAAAAAGAATAAAAGATAGTTGGGTGATTGCAGAGGTCCACCATTTTAGAGTAGCAGTGAATGGCCAGCAGCCATTATTATGCTAAATTAACCTGGGAGCTCCATGCCGCCACTCAAGATGGAGGAAAGCCTGACAACAGATAAGAGCTAGTTTACCAACACACATACATACACACACACACACACACACCCACACACACACACACACACACACACACACAAAAAATCACATAAGGGCCTGAGAATGGACTCCCCACCCCCACATTTCCTTTGCCATTACACACAGAGTTGTGGCTGTGGAGTGGTCAGCAGCATGGTCTTCATTATCATTAGACGCCATTTTCTGCCACAAAGATTACCAATGACCCCTCCCCCAACACATGCTCTCTCACACACACACACACACACACACACGGCCCCTCCTCAGTTCCCCACCCTGACTATTTTCTGGTGGATGGTGCATGCATACGCACACACCTCCCCCAGCGTTGACCCCTGCCTGTTGCTTTGGCCCTGCCTCTTCCTCGGGATAAAAGAGGCACAGAGAGAGAGAGAGAGAGAGAGAGAGAGAGCGAGAGAGAGATGGGGGCTGTCCTGACACATTCCTCAGTCAGATCAAGTTTCCACCTTTACAATGAAGCCACCGCTGAGTCTCTCATACACAAATGCCTTCACCTCTCTTTGCCTCCGTGTAACTCCTCTGATATGACAGACGGAGAAAGCATCCACATCAAGAGACATGGCACACTACAGTGCCCAGAAGAGTGAGAAGTGATAGGCCTGAAAGGAAGAGTGTGCTAATGAAGGTATAAGATCAGAGAGCACAGTGTAAACAAAGCCAATGGTGATTTAGACAAACACCGATAAGCAACCATGATAGTTCCATGAAGCTTTAAAGCTTGCTTAGGAAGTTTAAACACAAGACATCGCTCTCCTTGCACAGTGACATGCATGATATGGAATATAAACAATCATTTCAAGATGGAGGAGGTGGTCTGACAGCAATGAGTTTTAAAGGGTTGGTATACAATATTTATTCTTTTTTCTTACCAAATTCTGTGGCAAAACCAAGCCAACAATGATTGCATTTTACTAACAAGTGAATTCAAATCCTGATACACTGCTCTGTGCCATCGAGCTCTATTGTTGTGTAAAACACATCAGCGAGCTGTTGCACCCAGTCCCTTGAGGCAGTTTCAGGCCAAATAAATTTAGGCAGACCCTAAGGATAACGAAAAACGCGTTTAGATATGTTGTTTGCATGGCTAACATTTTTCCAGTGTGCACATTTTTTTTTCTTTTAAAAAAACAAAACAAAAAAAAACGGGGTGCTATGACGGGTTGTATTCAGCTCAGGTTGTCCAGTGTGGATCAACCAAAAAGAGGATACTTTCTTCAACAGTTATCAGAACTCATGGAGTCTGAAAACATTCCCTGGAGAATATTTGGACTCAGCTCACCCCTTTGCTCATCACTTGCTCTGCTGGCTATCAACCATTTATCCAATACACTCAGCTTCTGAGTCACCCTGAATCATTCATTCATTCATTCATTCATTCATTCATACATTCATTTTCTGTAACCGCTTGTCCTGTGAAGGGTCGCGAGGCGGCTGGTGCCTATCCCAGCTGTCATCGGGCGAGAGGCGGGGTACACCCTGGACAAGTCTCCAGTCTATCTCAGGGCTAACACACAGAGACAGACAACCATTCACACTCACATGCACACCTACAGCCAATTCAGAATCACCAATGAACGTAACCAGCATGTCTTTGGATGGTGGGAGGAAGCTGGAGTACCCGGAGAGAACCCACGCAGACACAGGGAGAACATGCAAACTCCACACAGAAAGGCCCCCTTTCGGGATGGAGTCGAACCTGGAACCTTCTTGTTATGAGGCTTTAGCGCTAACCACCACGCCACTGTGCCACCCACCCTGAATCAAGCCTGTGAAATTTGTTTTGAGACTTTTTTCCTTTTTGTTGGTAGAGTGAGCAGAACTCCTTGTATTTTTAAACCCCAAAAAAAGGGATATATATATATATATATATATACACACACACACACACACACACACATTAGTATTTCCAATGGCTTATCAGACAAGCTAGGGATTGAAACATACTATGATACAATGACATATGAGCAAAATGTATGTGATTGATCCTCAGATCCATCTCTCCAACAGCCCATGCTCTATGCTTCACTAAACCTTATGATCACTAACTCACACTCATGTAAACAGTGTGTGGCAATTCACAGCTCTGAGGTTGTGACCCTTTCGGTTCCCCCTGGTTGGTGACGTGAGTGATAGGCCTGGTGTGTCTCTTGTGTAGAAGCTTGTGTTCATTGTATATACAGTCTCACTATGACTCCTTCTAAATAATATAGAATTTTGTTTAGAATATCCTTTGGAATATACACATTTAGACTTTGTCTCTTGGGATATGTAGAAGAAAATGTACCTATAACTAAGACTGTGAATTCAACAGTCAACATATATTCTCAATTGTTTCCCATCCACCATTATCCACCTGAGCTGGCTCATTTCCGTTTCCATCTATGTATCTGGGGAAGTGAAAACATCACACTTTCTCATATGTGGTTCATGGTGCCAGATATGTCCTTTAGACTCTGTGGGCATTAGATATGATTACGGTGGACACCAGCCGATGAGGAGGTTATTTTTTTTCCACTGTAGCTGACATATGTTTAGTTGGTTTTCTTCACTGATATCTCTGTGGAAACAGACAACATACACACTGTCAATAATAAAATACTGTTCCTACCTGGTTTTCTTGGGAGTCTTGTTCTTGGGTGTGGAGCTCTTGGCTTTCTTCTCCTTAGGCTCCTTGGGCTCTTTGGGAGTCTTGGGTGTTTTGGGTGTTTTGGGTGTCTTCGGGGTCTTGGGTTCTTTGGGCTCCTTGCCCTCTGCCTTCTCCTTTGGTTTCTTTTTCCGCTTTTTCTTCTCCTCCGCTGGTGGTGAACTTCCATCTACCATTCCTGTGCCACCAACATGTTCACCTGCATCGCTTCCTGTTCCAGGAAATTCAGAATTGATTTCTTCCTCTCCTTCTCTCGCTGCCGTCTTTCCTCCCTCTTCTTCCTCTCCATCCAGTACTTTAGCTTTCTTCTTCTTCTTCTTTTTTGGCTTGGTCTCCTGGTCACTGGGCTTCTCTGTGCTGATAGGCTGGCCGGGAGCACCGGCACCAACCGTTGGCCTGTCAGGAACCATCATTGAGGCATCACCTGACGGGTCAGTAGGGGAATGCTGGAGAGTGGAGAAAGACATAAATTGTCATTAAACAACTTTTCTACTATACAAATACGTTAATACACAAAAATTAAATAAATATATTTAAAATAACACCAGTCACTCCAAGCAGGGATTTATGATGAAGCACTGGAAAACATATCAGCACAAATGTAGCAATCATTGGCTATTTAGCAGAGCAGGAAACACAAAAATATAAACAGTTTTTCTTATTTCTGGTGCTCAAATCTAAACTGAACCCATTTTGAAAATCATATACTTTCAGAGGTGTAATTCACAGATTCCAGCTTCTCAGATTTACAGACTTTATCACTATAAAGAAAATATCAAAAAAATCTCTTTGTATTAATCAGATTATACAAGTTAGGCAGTAGGAAAAAAAGGGTTGCATATAAGTATTATCTTCCTTTTTTTCATCTACTGTAATTTATTTTGTTAAATTTGTAGTATATCGTAGTTTATCTAGATCTATGATTACATCCATCTTTCAAACTACAAATAAACAGTATTCAAATTCTAAACCCTTGATTTAAAAATATGTAAAAGAGTCATCAATAAGCACTGCCACTGCCGATTTTTTTTTTCCAATGACTAACTAATTAATCAATCAATCAATCAATCGATCATTTCAGCTACAAAATAAATAGGTCAGGTCATAAATACATATTTTTGGATGTTTTGCTTCAACACTGGTTTGTCTGTACCAGCCTGTCAGTCAATACTGATATATTCTGCAGGGTAGGGGTTAAACCTGTCAGTAATGGCGGACCACAGAGCAGAGGGGGAAAAAAGGGATCCATCCATGCATCACCTCCTCCCTCTTCATGACTCCCTGTTGCTACAGTTTCTGCCTCCCTCCTGCCTCCAGCAGGCTAACCTTAGTAAACAAACTGACAGACACCTAATTTTTCCTCCTCATTTTCTCTCCTGCAGACTAAGTACCATCTCCTTGCTCCTTCTCCCTCCACTCCTTCTCTTTGCTCCAAGTAAGCTTTCTGTGACAGGAAACTGGTTACCAGCTGTTGGGAGCCTCTCCAGCTGCCTCTCCTCCCTCTCCCTCTCTTCCATCCTTCCCTCCCTCCCCTTTCTCTCTCTCCAGCTGCTTAGGGTCCCAGTAGCAGATGGGAAATCAGGCATCATGACACGAATAAATTATCTCCATACTTCAAAAAGGCGTAGCGAGGGAGTGTGTGTCATGCCAGAAATGATGCCGGTGTGTGTGTGTGTGTGTGCGTGTGTGCACACACATTTACAACACACACACGTGTGTGTCAGAGTGTCACTGAGGTGTGTGTGAGGATCAGCAAGCTTACAGCAAAATGCCACAGCAGCAACTCCTTTTTGTAGACACACACACACACCCACACACACACTTAGGTCTGGATAACATGGAGGAGGAAAGAGTTTGGGTGCCATCACTGAAAGTCCACTTCCATCAGGAGAATGCTAATGTACACACACATCCAACAACTGCACTGCAAGGTCACACGTCACACAAACCTCTGCACACATGTCCACAAACACCTGCTGACACACACGTAAACTGAGCCATTTAGACACACAAATATGGGGGGAGGGGGTGTGGTGCCAAGAGATAAATCTGTCCTCCTGCCAAGCTTCCTAGATAATCAATCACACGAATGACAATGGAGACACACAATATGTACACAAACAGTCACACAAACACACACGCTAGCTTGAGTGCTGCGTCAGGTTCGGTGTTCTGCAGGGTGAATTTAGCTTGCCGTTGTGTTCACTAGTACTTCACGGAGTTCTTCATTAGCAACGGAAGATTTCGTTGTCCTCTACTGATGCACCTTCAACCTCTATTTCCAAACGGTTGTAGTATTTTATACTCTAACTACATTTAATTCAAGACCTGTTAAAAAACACAAACACAGAGGCTGCATGTAACTGTAATATGACTCGAAGGAGACGAAGTGCTCAGTTTCATCTCTAAGCTGATAGAGGGAGGATGAAGGGGAAAGGGCTAAGGGAAGGAAGCTGATGGAGGGAGGGACAACTGCAAGAAGAGAGACATGAAGGGTTAAAATCTACCGGGTAGATACTTTAGACTCCCTAAGGATGGAGTGAAAAGAAATCCTGTTCTCATGGTTCAGCTTCTCCTCTTGCTGTGTACATTTAACTATCCAGCCATCCCTGGCAGCTGCCAGCTATGGTTTGTATTGGTTTTGCTACTTCCTACTGCATACGCATTCTGATATAAGAAACAATTTGATAAGCATTTGATTCCAGCCATATTACTGAAGTAACAAACTTTGGCTTCCCGTTTGTGATACGCCGATTTCATTCTCTAACATCACAGAAGTTCACTTATTGCAATGCTGCCAGAAAGAGCCGCCTGTAAATGTAATGTTAGATGGACTTTGTGCGTGATATTTTTTGTACGCAGTGACAATTATTCTTGGCGAAGCTCAACTACACTTTTAAATACTAGCTTTGGTCCATCATGTTTCACACAGAAATGGCAGATTTTCAAAAGGCACAAGTTCAAATCAACACATTTCAAAACACCAACAGCAGCTGACTGAGAATTACCTAGGAGAAACATTTGTATTATCTGTCTGGTATAAATGTCATCTTTCAAAACAAGTATGTTGCCTAATTTGCTGTGGCTCAGCATAGGTGGATTTCCCTTAATAAGTCAATACTCGTGCACAAGTAGGAAGGAAACAACTAAACATTAGAGAAGCATTTCCTAGAAGCTGCAGAACCTTGGTGCACTAGATGCTTCAGAAGCTTGCTGGCTGTGTGCATTAGTAGGGGGAGGGGCAAGACAGGCATGTTATATGTCAACTACAGAGCTGCACGCAACATAGTGTGTGTGAGATGTAGAATAAAGGTCACAGCACAGCACTCTGCCAGAGCTGTGACCTTGAGCTGCTGACGAAGGCACGCGTGCATGTGTGTGCGTGCATGTGTAATAACCATGCTTAGTGAACAGATGGAGCTTAGAGTACCAGACATACAGTCATCATGACTGACTGACCAGCTTGGTGTGTGTGCATGTGGCTCTTTCTAACAAGTGCATCATCAGGCAGAGAGAACTCCCGTCCTGTGCCACAGACTATCCACACACACCACTCTAAGTACTCCTTTAGTTGGGCTATCCTTTTTCCCAAGGCACATTTGCCATCCCATTCCTGACCACACCATCGTGTGTGTGTGTGCGTTTATGTGTGTAATGACTGGGGCTGCTGGGCCTGCAGCTAAAGTCAGGACAGCGCATGCAGCGCGCCCAGGCGAGGAGAGGGGCTCACCAGTCAACCTGGCATCTAGGTCAGGAGTGCTGGATAAATTAAGTGTGACGGCTGAAATGTCAACCACGGAACGCAGCGACACAGGCTTGGAGGTGGGGAATAGTGGGCAAGTGGAGGGGGGCAGTGTGAAGAGAAAAAGGGGACTAGATCAGTGTGTGTGTGTGTGTGTGGCCACAGGGCTGCTATTGTGTGTGAATGGGTCAGTGGAGAAAGGGGGCTTTGAGCAACAAAACAAGCTAATGGAAGGCAAGGGCACGTGACACAGGCAGCAGCAATGCCGCACACACAAACAAGGTGGCTGCCATTGATAACTACCAACATCTTCCCACCAGCCCTCCCTCTTCCTTTGCTAGAGATCCTGGACTCCATCTCTTCAGATCTTTGCTTGTTCTCCCACTTATTTGCTTTAAGTGTTTCTACCCTCCCCCAATCTCTTAATCACCCCCTGCTTGTTTTTTCTCCTCACTATTACACTTTTTTCTAAACTGTCTGTACATCCAGCTATAAAACATTACCGTAGATATTTCACCCCTGAAATGGATAAGACAAACAGACAGACAAGCTGAGAGAGGGCGGAAAGAGAGGAGACGGGGAGGAGGGAGAGACAGGAAGGGAGGTTTCCTCTACATAGGAGGGGGAGAGTGGGAGCAAGAGGGAGGAGAGATTATGCTGGTGGCGCCGATGTGCGTGTGTGTGTGCGCGCCTGTATGTGCTACACACGTGTCTCAGGATACGCAGCTCACAGGAAACAAACAGCTGCAAAAATCCATCCCCCCCACACACACACGGAAATACAACCACACACACAAGGCTGACGGCAAAAGACACAGAAGGCAAAATACACACACCGACACGAACACACAAAACCCCACAGAACCAGTGCCCAATGCACCGCTGTGTTCTCAAATGTCATCTACACACACATTTATGCGTATACACACACTTCCCCTACACTCTAAACACACACATTCCCCCACCCACATGAAAAATAAACATTCACATGAAATACACCCACACAAGAAAACAAATGCACATAGTCTTGATCTTTCTCACACACACACAGCATTGTGACCACATCAAAGCGTTTGTTTGACGGAGACTCACCTGTACGTGAGGCACTTTCTGTGGGGTAAGGGGGGGTGAGGAGAGCGAGTGGGAAGCGGGAGCCGGAGGTGCCCATGGGTGGGAGGCTTGGTTGGGGGGAGGGGGCGTGCTCTGCAGGTGGTGAGGGTGTGGGGGCAGATGTGCATGCTGCGTCTGAGTGTTCTGGGCAGGCGGTGCTAAGCCCTGGTTTGGGGCAGGGGCTCCATGTTGCCCGACAGGTGGACCCTGGAAACCCATGGCAGCAGTCTGCATGGGCTGTCCGCTTCGAGAGGCCTGCTGCTGGGCGTGGAGCAGACGCTGGTCTCCCCCCTGGTTGACTGGGGCTTCATGAGGCCCTGGAAAAAGAGACAGGAGAGGAAAAGAGCAGCGTTTAATTCCAAAGCTTTAACTGAAACTCTGTAAAGACGAATTCACCTTGTAAAGGAGATGGTAATCCAAAGTAACTCTTGAGCCGTTTTCTGTATTTTGAGACTGTATGCAGGTTTTTTTTCAGCCAAGACAACTCTTTGTTATCAATTCTCAACAATACAGTCAGCCACATATTCTATGTCTGTAAATATTTGTGGTAAATATTGCAACTTCTCTAATAGGTGTCAATGAAATGTTCAAAGTAAAACCAGTGAAAAGAAAAACAACAACAGTGAGCTGCTCACCTTGCTGTTGTTGAAGCTGTGGTCTATTTGGTCCCATTTGTGGACCACGTTGTGGCCCCATGCCAGGATACATTTGCCCTGCACTGGGAGGCATGCTGTGGGGCTGCTGGTGTTGGGGATGTGGGGCAGATAGAGGCGACTGGGGAGTCCTCTGTGGAAGGGCCATAGCATTGGGTGGAGACTGCAAGGCTGTGTATCCTGCAACCTCTGGGGGCCCAGCTAGTCCTGCGCTAGGGGGTCTGCCCTGTTGGGGAGGAGGGGTCGGGGTTCCCAAAACCCGCATGGGTGACATGGATGAGGGGGAGGGGTACGTTCCCTGAGCTGGGGGGGCAAGGTGGGACTGGGGTTGGTTTGAGGGCTGGGGTAGATTTTGGGGGTGCTGTGGGTGGTTTAGGGGGTGCATAGGCTGGCCCTGTTGCCCGGCCTGCTGCTGCATCGGGGCAGAATGGGTCTGAAGTGGTGGGCCAGGGGGGTAACGCTGCCCCTGTTGCCCTGGTGCTGGAGCTGATCCCTGGTTAAACCTCTGGCCAAGCTGTCCTGGTCCCATAGCCTGGCTGGTGTTAGCACTGACGTTAGCATTAGCACCTTGGCCCATCCCAGATCCCATGGCTCCATACTGGGCCTGATAGCCAGGATACTGCGCTCCCCCAAATCCCCCCATGCCTTGTTGGTGCTGGTGAGGAAGTGGAGGCTGTCGGGAAGGGGACTGCGGGTATCGAGGTGTGTGGCCCAAGTTGGGATAGCCCTGGGATTGTGGCTGAGGCTGGGGGTGTCTCATCTGGCTCCCCCCCATGCCAACATGTCCCAAGTAGTGAGATGGGTCCTGAGCAGGAGGGGGTGCCATGCTCTGTGGAGGGTAGTGTTGGTTCATGCGCGCTGCATTTGGATTGGATGTAGGTGGACCTTGCATCCCACCATAGGTGCCTTGAGATATCTGATAGCCTCCCATCTGGCTGGGGGCACTGCCCGGTTGTGCCGGAGCCTGCTGATAAGCTGATCTGCTCTGCTGTTGCTGGCCCCAAACTCCACCTGCGCCCCCTCCTCCCCCAGCTTCACCCTGGTACCCATGGTGGGGGTTGCTAGAGTTAGCTGGGTTATTATGGTAGTGGGAAGCCATGCCATTCATGGCCGTGTTCACATTAGAAGGACCCTGGCTGGGACCGTTCTGGGGCATCATTCGTCCTCCGGGGGCACCAGATTGATCATAGCCAGAGTAGGGGCCATGGTCGTACATTTGCCCCAATTTAGGCTGCCCTGGGCCAGGCCCAGCACCATGGATCATCCCCTGGTGGAAACCCCTGTTTCCCTGGTGCTCATGGTTCAGTGAGGGATTAGTCTGCTGGGCTAGTGGGTTGGACTGGCCGGGGGCTGGCTGCTGAGGAAAGCAGTCCCCTAAACCATCTAATCCATCTGAGAACAGCCCTGCATCATCCCCGAATAAGCTCAACATCCCTGGGTCTGCCATGGCTGGGTGGGGGGCCCAGAGATGGAGGGGACTTGATGGTGGGAGGTGTGTTGTGCAGTGAGGAGCTAATCAGATAGCTGCTAATTTGAAGCCGTCTACTCCATGGTCCTCATTAAGGTTCCTAGAGAGGAAGACAGAGGGAGGAGAAGATGAAGTACAGAAGAGTGGAATCGGAACACGTATTCAGAAGAGCAGACAATTGTATGCATCAAATCAAATGCTACATATATGAAAAATGAGGTCGACAGGAAATTATCACAATTTTAAATTGAAATATTAGCCATTAAAATCAGAAGTAGGTAATTATATGTTGTATCATTGAAAGAACACTTCAGCAGTCCTACTTATTTGACAGAGGTGCAAAAGACCAACTTGCATTTCTCAGCTGTAACGACTACAGACACAAAACGGCCACCTATTGGGGAAAAAAAACCTCTCCCCATCCATACAATCTGAAACACATACACTTCACATTAGCACTACCCCACCCCCATTTTACTACCAAACAAAAGGACTTCTTTCTTTTCTAACACACACTTGGAGTTGCTGAGGGTGTGTGTGGTTGTATATATACATATGAGTGTGCGTTAGAACAAAGGACCCAGCAGATGCAGCTCTGTTTGAACAGCAGCAGCTGTCATCCAGCTAGCCAACAGGCCACGGAGCTGTTCCATACACCAGTCAATCCGTAGTTAGATACTCTCTCAGCAACCCATTCAGCTGGCTAACTAACCAATCAGTCATTCCTGGCAGATGTTGGAAGACGAGGGAATTGGCCACCTGCTACCTTTTAAGATTATGTGTGTGACTGTCTCCCAGAATATTAAAGATAAAAAAAAATCAACAACATAGAAGGAGGTATTACTAGCATGAAACTAAATTTGTTTGTTCAAATGAGAAAAGATATGTAGCCGAAACAACACCCCTTTCTCAGCGAGTGAGAGAATGAAGGTAGGTGGATCTAAGCATGCATGAATGAGCGTGTGTAGTAAAGACCAGGATAAGGAGGAGGTGGGGGAGGTTTACTTGTTGCTTCTATGCACAGCAAAAACAACACCCAAGCCAACTTTAACCACTATAGAGCTCCCCTCCCCCCTTCACCTCATTTCTTTCCTCCCCATCACTCCACTCCCTCCCACTTTTTTTCCCCTCAGTCCCTTATTGGTTCATTGCAGAGCTCGGCAGGTTCCGGGGATAAAACGTTTCATTATTTCTTCACACAAAATAGTGGGCAAGCACTGCCGAGTTGCCCTTTTTTAAAACGTAATTAGGCCCACCATTACTTAATCCATCCACTCAATTTAGATTAATAATTTAATACCATAGTAACACCAGGGGCTAAAGTTACAAGTAGTGACTTCTACAGGAGCACCTTTAACAGGCTACTAACCTAGTGTGAGTGGACAACAGGCTGAGGCCCATCCTAGCACAAAATATGCTTCAAGTGTGCATTGGGTATGGTTATTATTATGGTATTGTTACTGCTAGCATCCAAATTATGAGCATACTTCATATAAAACATGCTGCTTCCTGTCACAAGGTAGATGTTGAGTTAGAAGTCATTAGTCCACCAACCTTTCAATCCTTCTGCCACTGCCAAAACCCCTGAATTCTGTCAAATCTACATTGCTTTCTTTAGTAATACAGAAAACACATCCACAACTTATTTCATTTGTAAAGACTACAGAAGTTAAGCTGACATTCTTAAGCAAACTTGGTTTGTTGTGGACAACCATGTGATAAGTCGTCCCTGAAAACTGTACGGAACGGACAAGTACTTAGAATAAACAAATGAAAACTAAATAGTTGGCAAGTGTCGTGATGAACTATCCATATTAGGCTGATTCAAGGCTGCGATTCAACAACAAATGCATAGCCTGAAGCCTGCCAAAATGGATTTCCAAGCACTCTCACAAGAATCCAGATGCCTTGTGAGGTAAACAGAATGCCCATTCAGTACAAAACCTTACATTAGCATGACACAGGACTACAGTGAAAAACCTTCCTTCAGGCCTGGGACCCTTTTTGATGGAAGCCACCACAATGCCTGATGGGAGCAACCACTCTTGTTGTGCAAATAGCGCCAATAACTTTCCTGCATGTCTCTCGGAACCATAAATAAAACAATGACAGCCTTTACAATATTGTGGTCTTCAACATGCAAGGGTATCAATGACATGCACAGATACACTCATCTTGCTATTCTTAAAACCTTATCAGTGGCACCAAAGGATAGCTGCCTTTTTAGGCAGTGGCCTTTTATATGCCTGCAATGTGATGACTTCACATGCTAATGGAGATGCTAACATAGTAGGCTATGTAAAGTAAAGCAATTACGCTGGATTCTCCACAGTGAATAATTTATGATTTTGTTGTTTTGAGTAACAAATCGGTTCAATCAGTAACTCGTCTGTACATTTAGAGCATAAACACACCACAAGGCAATGTAACATGTTTAACAACAACTTCCACTTTACTATCACCAATGTAACCAATTCTGTCACATCCGGATTAGAAAGACAATCTGGATTGTCATGAAGACAAGATCTGATATAATTTCCTACACCTTGTCTTGACAATTCTTTGAAAATATTTTTTGATAACGACCGATTTAAGTGCCGTGGTGGGTGTGTTCAGAAAATCAAAATTAATTTTTCATTTTGGATGAAAACAGGACAGTTTCACTGTTAGCCTTTGAAATGTGCTTTTTTTGCCTGTCCTTCTGAGCAAACCATGAGTGCAGTTATAGTATTATCACCAGGAGAGCTGCTAGTGTTCTGAGCAGGATTAGATTCCCTGCCATCATCACAGGAACGTGGCATACTTTCCACTATTACAGTCCATGTGTGAGGAGACCCATATACCAGGTGAGAGCAAGGAGGGAAACTAGCATGACTAATGCTCAACTGAAATTAAAGCAGTGGACAGTTTAGATAAATCAACTATATTTGGGACAGAAGCAGGCTGTACACTATTAAAGCATCAGCTGCTGCATTAGAAAACCTGTTTGACAGCCAGATTACCGCAAGCAGCAGCTATAACACACTGTTTTTGTGCATTTCAATCACTACAGGAAGGAAAAAACTTTTCAGCATGTGTTTGTGTGTGGTGGGTGAGAATAATTGAGCGTAATTTCACATCCTTTGCAGCAGACTACTATGAAGGCAACTGATTTCCTGTCAGCTCCGTCAGTATCACAGTACACTAGACTGTGAATTCTACAATACTAAATGTAACTACACAAGCAGTTACTGGCTGCTGTGTGTGCACAGCTGCCTGGAGGCTTTCATCAGATCACAGCTCTAGTTAAATGTAGGAAGGCAAGACAATCTTTGCTCGATTCACTCAGTTGTTTGGCCTTTAGAAGGTAGATCACACTCACAGGGAGCTTGAACAGACCTGGGTATATTTTGTCTGCACTGCACCTCTTTGCTCTATTTCATCCTCTTGTGATGCCCTTCCATCTATTCCTGGGTGGAACCTTCAGTCAAGGAAAAAACAAGCCTTTTGACATCTTCAGTTTGTTTTTACATTCTGTACCACTTCCTGTGCCATTTCAGTCAGAGCATGAGCAAACACAAATACAGACATAAATGCAAACACGTGCATGAGGCCCAGCTGTCACTGCTGAGGGAATTAGGTGAATGGTCAGTGTGCTGCTTTAGACACCAAATCTCATCTAAGGATGAGGTATTTAGCCTTCCATGCACCCTCAGTTGGCCCTGACACAATACTCATATGTGAGGAGTTGAGCACAAGTAAGGCCAAGAAAACCAGACAAATATGGGG
>JASGAT010378427.1:0-11545 GCA_030220025.1 Chelon auratus
TAAAGGATAACAAACAAAATTCCTTCTTGAAGTCGTATAACAAAAAAATTGAATATAACCACAGTATGAGAAATGGGGTGATATTTCAGTTGATATCCGTTAATAACGATCTCTTTTCAGATGTGTTAATCTGCACCTAATCTGTTTTATTTAGTTACTTTGGTTGTGGATTGTAAAGTATAGGTAATCTGCACCGTATTACTAAAATTAGTAAAATAACAAAATTTTCTTGCAGAAACGGGCTCCTAACCATAGCCATGGCAGGAAAAGGGCCAAGGTAAGCGATTTGCAGTCCGTCCATACCAGTTTGTTGTATAAGAGGACCTTCCATTATTAACGTTCGTTAATCCTCTCAGCTACAGTGGACCACCTTGTCTCTGTTATTGGCTTAAAATCTTAAATCCAGTGAGAGCGTTACAAGTAGGTCTGTTGGAGTGACCTCAGTGAGAGGATGACACTAATAACACTATAACCAGTTAATGGGTGATCGGAGGATAACAGCAAAGCTCAGATCTTATCTTTTGATTTGCTAAATGAACCACTCACTTGACTGGTACATAATCCTCAAAGGGATAGCGTCCTTATCACCTTTGTTGTATTTCAGCTCAGTGTGTTCTCCATGTCTCACTTCAGCTCCTCCCCATTCCTCTGGGAACTCTTTTATCAGTTGTTGTCCTTGGTTTTATGCAGCTTTACAGTCTTACAAGGTTGTGAGACATATTTAAGATCTTGTTTTATGTTATGAAAATACAAAGACGCAAATTACTTTATGAACTTTTATGAGGTGCAGCAGACAACAGTAAACTAAGTGGTGTTCCTCTCAACACACTGAGTGAAAGAAACACTTATTATATTAGGATTGCTGCACACTGTGGCTAGGAGATTTAGATTTGTTTGTGTGTGGAGGGGATTAATACAAAAAGCTTTTGAAATATTTGGTTGTAATAGACCTCATTTCAATAATTTTATGAATTTACAAGAAACTACTTGAGATGTGTGTTATAGCAGGAAATGTGTTTGCATCAATAAAGGTTTAAAACATTTTAAAATCATTTGATTCATTTAAAATGAATCGTTCGATTTTATGTCAGAAACGTAAATAACTATTAGTCTCACAGATGATTTATCCTGTGCGTGATTCTGTTTCAGTCTAATGCCAAGCTGAAGCTGGTACGGAGTCTGGCAGTGTGTGAGGAGTCCTCTGGTCCGTTTTCCAATGATGGACCTCCAGAATCGGTACCTTTCCTCTTTTATTAACTATAACGTCACTCCGTAATACGCTCCAATGTTTTTTTATTTTTTGACAATAACTGTCCTGGTAGGCTTAACAATATTAGAAAACAAACAATTTATTCTAATAGTAATGGAATATGGTTTTCTAGGACATCATCCAGCTTCACATCAGCTGTCCATCAGACAAAGAGGAGGAAAAGTCCTCAAAGGACGAGTATGAAAATGAAGAGAAGGAGAAGAAGGAGAAGACTCCCCGAAAGATGCTGTCACGTGGTAAGATGCAGACTTTGGTGTTAAATGCATTTTGTAGCCCGCTGTTCTCGTCTGTTTTCACAAGATGATAACGGCTCTAGACAAATACAGCAAGTGCTAAATAACACCGTCAGTGGTCGGTGCCTGGCGTTAGTTTTTGTCAAGTCAATACCCAAACTAATATGATATCAAACTAATTTCCCAGAAAGATAATGGGATCCCTCCCCCTTCTTTTTTTAATTACCTACCTCCTTCCCTCTCTGCTTAGGCCCTCAGGTGTCATTAGACTGAGAGCAGCAGAGATGAAATGGCTAGCCCAACTGTCTAGTGTGGTGGAAAATAGTGGAAAATGATCCCTGAAGAGTGTGTGTGTGTGTATGTGTGTGTGTATGTGGAACCATAGAAGAACAGCTAGCTGGCATCTCATGGCATTTACTTCTGATGTTTATCCTCCCTGAACAACCTGGAATGTCGTAGCTCGTATCTTTGGTGCCATTTTAGGAGCCGAGCTTAGCAGCAGGCTGACTTGGCTTTTCTGGCTCACTTGTACTTTCTAAAAGTGTCATACTCTCTACCCATCCATTCTTTAAAACTTTTCTCTCCATCTCACCTGCCTTACATTTTTATTCTTTCTCTTAGACTCCAGTCAGGAATACACTGACTCCACGGGCATCGATGTTCACGAGTTTTTGGTCAACACACTGAAAAACAATCCCAGGTATGAGACTGTGGCCCATTAACTGTAGAAAGTTATCAATAACCTTTATGAAAAAGATTGTATTTCAGTTGTTCATTTTTGACAAATGCATCCAATTTCCTTAATGAAATAGAAATAAAATAAAACACCCGCCTCATGTCTTTGTCTGGTAACATTTTAGTTGTGCTGATGGCAACATGCAACTTGAATTCACGTAACTCAGGTGGTGGAGCAGGCTGTCCTGTAATCACAGGATAAATACCAAGTTTGCTTGACACTGAACCCCATGTTACTCCTGATAACTCCTGATTTGTCAATTTCCCTGCGGGAACCTCCCAAAGGGATCAAGAAAGTTGTCTGTCTGTCTGTCTGTCTGTCTGTCTGTCTATCTGTCTATCTATCTATCTATCTATCTATCTATCTATCTATCTATCTATCTATCTATCTATCTATCTATCTATCTATCTAACATGACAGTGATTTGTAATAAATCATGCACTTCACGTGATGTGCAATCACTTGATTTGCTGTAAGATCAACTATGTAGTACACAATGTCAAAGACGAGGACTGCCCAATGCCTGACATTCATCCTGTGCAGGTCTTTGAACATGAAGTCTTTATGCAAGTTGTCCCCCACCCCAGAAAATACTAAAATGATTGTATCCAGATCTTTTATGAGCAAAAAAATAAGAGTCAGAATCATCTGAAACTGTGCAAGAATCTCATCATAATGGCACAGTTGTGGTTATGTTTATCACGCTCTTCTTTAGTCACTGACTCACTCCCTCCTCTGATCTCTCTCCCTCGCTCTCCTTCCCCTTTTGACCCGCCAGGGATCGAATGATGCTGCTCAAACTAGAACAAGATATCCTGGAGTTCATTAATGACGACAAGTAAGCCACGTTCTTCATAACACTCACTTGTATTTAAATTTAGCCCTCCTACATTCATCCTGTATTATTAATAGATTGCTGAGGTAATAAGATAAATTTGCCAAGTTGTAGTTGACATATTTATCCTTTAAGGGGAAACTTTAGACTGACAGTATTTTTGACCATGACTGTGTTTCTCTGTCGCCCTAAATTGCGTTATTAGACTTAAGCACAGTGATTTGAAGTCATTCAAATTCAAGTCATTCTCAAAGTGGTAAATCACCTTGTCAACAGCAGAGCCCACAGAATTGCCCCCTAAGTGAGCTGTCAAACACCTTCTTAAATTAAATGAGCAAAATAAATACAGCCTTTTAAGCAAGACTACAGCAGTTCCACTTAGCTCTTCTCTTGCTATCAAAGAAGGGATGCAAGAAATCATTCCCTTTGTCATTTATTCGCTATTTATTACTATTTATTAACTATTTCTCAGTGTATTACATGTACTAACATTGCAGCTTTCAATAGGCATATAAACCTATTTATCAAATAGCAATTCTTTGTAATGCTGTGTTGAAATAACATGTGTCTCACAATTTATTTTTTGCAGTAACCAGTATAAGAAGTTTCCTCAGATGACTTCTTATCACCGTATGCTGCTGCACCGCGTGGCTGCCTACTTTGGCATGGACCACAATGTGGATCAGACTGGCAAGGCTGTCATCATCAACAAGACAGGCAACACGCGCATGTGAGCATTGTTTATGACTTTGGTTCAACCATCTATTTGCCAGAATTATATTGGTGTTAACAGGGTTATAGTAAAGACTGACATAGCGTAACATAAATAATGTAAACAGGTTCAAAGGTACATAACAGACTCACATGGCTGAGGCTACAACATCGTGAACATGACATAAACGGTATTTTTCACTTGTTAATTTATCAACTGGCTGTTTATAAGTTGGGTTATATTCCACAGCTGCAGGTAGTAAATGTAATGCTTGTAATTGAATTATTTTACAAAATAAACACGTCTCTCAGCGATTACTTAAAGCCTGGCACACAGACACATTATCTTTCTGGGACTTTTTATGGTTAAAAATAATCTCAAATAGACAAATTCCTAATTATTATTTATTTTCCTTGCTCACAGCAAAAGCAGTGTCTAGTGTACTCCATTAAATAGCATATAGGTACTAGCATATAGCATACAAGTCCCTTTCTGTATGTTGCATGATCCCACGGTAGCTACTCAATATCATTAGTTCAACCAGTAAAAAATACGAGTTTATAATTATAACCAGTCAAGATATAAGAGACAGTCATTGATGATACAGCTGGGGGCTGATGAAAACAAATTTGTGATTTTTAGTTTCTCATGAAAATAGAACTTTACCAAAAGTGCTAAAAGCTGTCAATGAGTTTGTTAGAAGTTAAAATATGCTTGTGTTGTTGGTGCAACGGCAGCCTGTTGCACCGTAACTGTTAAACATTCCCAGATTAAGGTCTGGGAGATTCATTTTTTTTCCTCTGTTGTGTAGTCAAATGTTGTTGCATTCATTTTTTTTTTTCTGTATAAAAAGCCTTGCATCCTCTACCTTTTCAACAGCCCGGAACAGAGGTTCTCTGAACACATCAAGGATGAACGTAACATGGATTTCCAGAAGAAATTCATCCTTAAGAGAGATGACGCTAGCATGGACAAAGATGATAATCAGGTAGGCTGGGTTGGCTACCACAAAATATTTAATATTAAAATGTGTATGTAATGGTGCGAACATTCAATACTTCTTCTCATACTTTCATGTCCCATAAAGCTGTCATTACACTATCCCATTATTTTTGGAGTTGAATTACATGAATATTATTTCAACAGACTGTCTGGATTAGGGGGCTGTACAGCAGAAGAGTGGCTTCAACAAGCAATACAGCATCATCTTGGCTGTATTAATTAAATTTATCAGTGTTATGTGTAGGAGAATACAGGGTTTGATAAGGGTTTTTACAGGGTTTGACTGTACATCGTTATAGTTACTGAGTTGGTAGGTGGGAGTGATACTGCATTCGTTTAGTTATTTGTCGACCAGGCATCTCGCGCTTGGAGAAATGTTTTCCTTTTTTAATCCTCTACTAATGAATTTGGGACGAGAAATAAAGGTGACATGACTCTTAATTCATACACAGTGTATACCTTATACTTAATTATTATTAACTTAACTACTAACTGTTTTAAATACGGTGCAGAGTCTCCTAGAACCAAAGCGAATAACTTTCAATAACTTGTCAATAATTATCCTGTAACAACAGCTTATTTTTCAGTGTTCAGAATATAAATATATTAGGTGTTATTTAGCCACTATTTATTTATTAAGGATTTAGCCACTGTGCTGTTAAATTGTTAATGGATTGGTGCGTCCACAACAAGTTTTGTATATTATCCATAACAAAGCTTTGTTGACTTCTGAAGCAAGTTTTAACACCTCTTTGTTTCAGCAGGGTGTGTTTGGAAGTTATCACACTTTCTTTGGCACCTAATGCTTGTACAGATTTGTTATAGTCTTTTGTTCTGTCACGTTCATGGTGTTAAGCCTTCCCACTCTGATTCCATCATGCTGTCTTGTTTTGACAACATACATCTGCCCTTCATCACGTGCTGCTGTTGCTATAATGTGTTCTTTCTTTACCGCAGGTGACACAAATTGTGTCTTATCTATTTAAATTACATACGTTCGTTGTCAGGCTTTCACTATGATTGTCTTCCCAAATGTCAGATCCGTGTGCCGCTGCAGGACGGGCGGCGTAGCAAGTCAATTGAAGAGCGAGAGGAAGAATATCAGCGGGTACGAGACCGGATCTTTGCCCGAGAAGTAAGTATTGAACCTAGACGGGGTGTCATTTCATATAGGTTAGCTGTTACCTGCAGCTCCTCTTGAATTTGTAAGAAGTCAGTACGTCTTGAGTTGACAAGAGCAAGAATTGTTTATTTGTTTAATAGCTAACATATCGCAATAGTGAAAGAAGTAATTTACTCAAAAGTCAGTTGCCAACACTCGGCACACCATAAATGTTGTGTGAGATGTTCATTCAAAAGGATTTTTATCTTCTTAAACGGTGTCAATGTAAACATTACCCCTGAAGAAGCAAAGCTGTAATAAAAGAGCAAAGAATATAAACTTTGCTGGACTCGTCTTGTGACCATGAGTTAATTACACTCTCCCTTGAGGGGATTCTCACCCCCTCGAGGGAGACAAAAAAAAAACATCTGAAAGGTTTATATGCATAAAACTAGTCTAAAGTACTCCTGTAAGAATTATGCATTTCATAATGTGCAGGTGTCCTTTTTTTTGCAGTCCTCTCAAAACGGATACATCAATGACAACAGGTAAGATGATACATCCTCCTGGAAACATAAGTGTGTGTAATTCATTAGAGCCCATCCATGCTACCTCTCCTGTTAAAGATACCATCTGCTTCTTAGGTTTCAGTTATAAAAGGTAGTCGGCTTTAGACCCATAAATACCTAATTTAACTTGGCTGATTCTCTGTTCAAATCAAAGACCTCTGGCGAAGAATTAACTAAATTAGCCGTTTTATTGCATCTGCTAAGTTTGCTTATCTGTGCCAGATTTTACATCTCTACAACATTTTAGTGAGAACGATTTGTGGATATTGGATGAAATTTTCTCTTAAAGCTAGCTCACGCAGCAGTTAGTCATCCACCATCCCTAGGCACCCTGGACACTGAGGTTGAAAGATTAGGACTTAATTTGCTGAGAGAGAGAGAAAGAGGGAGTGTGGGCTTTTCAACAGTCAACTTTCTGCCTCGTATGCGTTTTTGTTTTCTTTTTTTTTTTCTTCTCGGGGTCTAAAAAGTTTTACATTGTGCCTACCTCTGCCTTGCAGCCATCTTTATCTCACACTTCTCTATACACTCACCTGTTCTCCACTCCAGTCCTGTAACCCTAGCATTTTCTCCTAATGTTAACCCCAACAGACTTTCCACTGAGGGCTACTGCTCTAGCTCTCAAAAGAGGAGGCAGATCTTTAGGTATTGGGGTGCTGCTGACTGACTTTTGTGTTGCCATGCCCATTTTTGAAAGTGGTTTGGTGATGGTAGTGGTGACTTGTGGTGGTTATTATCTTTGCTTGGCGTAGTCGGCTGATTAATGGCTATTCCACCGTTGCACCGTGGGGCTTCCCATGGCCCATGCATGGCTGCTTTGTGGTTTCACTGAGGACTGATTGACCTACTTACCTCTCCACCCATCCACCATTTTGATATGAAGTACCTGCATTCACGGTAACCTGTTTGTTTTGTTGTTGACTTAGTCGTGTAGTTTTTGTTAACATGTCACCTGTTGCCCAGTAGTACTAGTAGTACATTAAATAAGATAAGCAGTACATACTGTACACGTGGCTGTGCAGCTTAAATAAGCTGAGAACAAGAAACTCACAACTGTGAATTAAACTGTGTTATCATGTTTTAACTGTTATATTATTAATATAATGTCAGTCAATGTTTTGGTCTGTGAAATTGTGGGTAAAAAATGTTCAACACAGCTTCTAGGAAGCCACAGTTGTTCAGTCATCCAAACCCATACAGTTGAAAATATTATGACCTTCTCACTTATTTGTTAGTTGGTACTTTGCAACCAAAACCTCCATCACGCACTCTACAAGACTTTTATAAATGCCCTGTGGCACTGAGACTTAAACAACAGTTCCTTTCGGTCATGTAAAGTGTAAGATGGAGACACACACATTTCAACATCTTTCAGACAAACACACACAGACTTCATTAATGAATATGAATTAATTATGCTTCAGCAGCATTTAATACATTAATAGGGAGTGACATTGGGGCTGCACATTTTATAAAAACACCCTGTCTCTAGTTTGTAGTTTCCTGTAATCAATTAATCAATAAATGACCATGACTATAGTTTGTGCTCTGAAGTGCTTCAGTATAGAGTTTTTTGTTGTGATTTTGTAAAAGTGTGCAGTACGCATTCTGCTGTTTCTAAACTGCCTTTTGTGTGCAGAGTATAATGACTTTAATATTAGCTTTTAGACACGGCCTTCCTTTCTTTTATTCCTGTAATCTTGTATAGTTTACACTAAAGTTTTCATCTTAAGCCTTTTTAACGATCCAATTATTTGGTGCATATTTGCTGATTTCATTCTGACCACTTTTTTTTTATTATTTTTTATTTGTGCTGCTTTCAGAAATTTGACGAGGAACCTAAAATATGATTAATAATATATGTTTGAAGTTTTTCATTTCCATCTACAAATGAGCTTAGTAGCCCAAGCACAATATGCATACCAAGCAGGTGCTGTTGTTGTGCTGTTAAATTACTAAGGCCATTTAAAAAAAAAACACACACACACACACACACAGACTGCAGTTGAATTAACCAAAACAAGAAGCCTTAACATCTACCGAGCAATCGAAGCACATGACATCGGTCTTCCCTGGTTTCCCTGTCTGTGCATGTGATGGTGAATGCTATTGCGAGGAGAGAGCGGAGATGAAATATCACATGATCAACAGCCTCCTCCTCCTCCTCCTCCTCCTCATTTTTATCCCGCTCATCCTGCTCTCATCTTTGTCTGCAGAGCGAAGCAAACAAGTGTGCGCCTGCCTGTATGGAGAATGTCAGTGCACCCACCCTCCCTTAAAATAGGCCGTGCAGAGAGGGGCTCAAAATAGATCCTCCATTAATTACAGTCTCTCTGAAATATTTATGAGCCACGTCCACCTTTAAAACACTACTCGCTCTTGCAAGGATTTTACAACCCTTACCACATCCCTGTTTTCGTCACGGAGATTCCCACAATCTGTCTTACATATATTCAATACGTTTCACTCTTGTTCTCTCTACCCAGACATAATCTGTTTATTACTCTTTTCGAGCGCTAAGGGTGGAAAAGAAATGCGTGTTTACAGCTGATTTGGCTGTTCCTTTTTTCCCCACCCCGTCCTCATTGCAGAGCTGTATTCACCTGCAAAGATTCCTATTCAGGTTCAGCAGTTGTCATATTTATCGTTTTCAATCTTTTAATTTATTCTTTTTTTCCTTAATTTTTTCTTTATTTACTGTTTTTTCAAATAGACCCAGCAATAATATTCCTAATGCTCACAGGTCAATACCAGATTCAACCATTCGCTTGTGATGGTTTGAGAGTGGTGGTTACGCTTACAGTATGATCATTGGTTTTCTTGGCAGCTGCCCTTATCCAGGGTGACAGCATCACAACAGCACAATGAGTGTGTATACAGCAATGTAGTTCACAGAACCATAGTGGTGAACCAGTGGTAGCAAGTGATTCTTTTGTCGATAGAGTGTGCAAGTCTGAGTGTTTATGTACATCTGGTATTAATTGAAAGGCGTGTCTTGTTTCTGTGTCAGTCCTTATTCCTTGTCTCTAATACAACATATTTTACACGCATGTTTTAGTGTTTTATCTGTATTTAAATGTGTGTGTTTGCAATTGCCCATTATGTAAGTCTGTTATGCGTATGGTGTCTAGAGTCTGTGCTGGTTTGTGCGTTGAATCCACAGAGGTTTGTCTCATCTAGTGTCACTGTGTTTTCCTCTTTCTTCACCCTGTTGTTGTTTGGAGCATCTTTCCTCCCTGCATGTGTGTTTTCCTATGTGGACGGGTTTGCGTGTGTGAATGTGTGTCTGGTCCTACTGTATGTTTAAAATTGGACAGTATGGTTTGGTGGTTTGTTGCCTGAGTTTGTATTGTGGTTACACTAAATCAGCCAGTATGCATCAGTGTCGAATGCACCATCCAAGAAAGCCTGTCAACCTGCGTGTCCTCTCTGGAAGTTGATGACCTTACTCTGCTCTTGTCCTTCTGCTCTTCCCTCTTCTGTCTTTCTCCACCTACATTATACTTTCTGTAATATACACACATCTCTTACTTTCTATCTCATTACTCTCGCTTCAACTCTTTTATTTTGACAATTTTCCCCATTCAAACTTTTTCATTTCATCTCTCTACTCTGTCTTCTTCCTCCCTGTTATGTCTTCCCTTAGAGGGAACCGTGAAAGCTCCAGCCGGGCGTCTAGCAGTCGTCAAAGCAGCACAGACAGTGACATGAAGTGCCTGGAGCCACGGCCCTGGAGCAGCACAGACTCGGACAGCTCTAACCGCACCCTCCGGCCACCCGTCACGAAGGCCAGCAGCTTCTCTGGCATCTCCATCCTCACTAGGGGGGATAGCCTTGGCAGCAACAAAGGCTCACAAGGAAGCTGCAAAGGCTCTCGCTCTGGTAAGAACTTGCCTTGTCTCAAGTCATGTAAGCTGCTTATAGATACAATGACTTATTGCAACTGAAGCTCATTAAAGAGATGAGTGAGTCGTACCACACTGGACCAAATTTATGTTTTCAGTTTAAACCATAAACAACATTTTATTTGTTAGAGTTGATGGCTTTACTATCTCTAAAATTTAAGAATTGTGTGTATTGGCGAGTTATTGCTCAACCCAGGGGACAATAAAGGTTTCAGAATATTGTTTTGGACATACTTTAGTTTGAAGTCGTGACTAGTCCTTTGAAAAGTAATCCAAGTAGGCTCTTCAGTAAGGAGAACTTAAACGTCAGACACAGTCTCACACATTAGAAGTGGAAGTGGTCAGAATAATAGCTTTTTTTCATCGTTATGAAATTATGTGATAGCAGCAACTCTTGACAGATGATTCAGTCCCTGCAGTTTCTGCTGTGACGTTGAGACGTATTATTTCAAATCATTACAGAAGCAGTTATTTTTCCTACATTACCTGCTGTTGAAACACTTTTAGGGCTGACTGTACCCTCAATTTTACTCATAATCTTCAAAGGTTATTTCTCGAGAAATCTTCCACCTGCTTTTTAGTATTTAAAAATGCACAAGCATGTTGATTTAGGACTTCTGTGTTCTCATATTAATCCATGGAGTTGATGCATATTCTGAAGGGAAGTACTGTAGTGGCTCATTCACTGTGTTTCCCTGTTTTTGTGCCTAATATCTGAAGATTCACAGAATACACGTATTGGTGATCTTAGGAGGCGGTACAAGATGTGCATTTTCATTTTGAAATTGCTTAATCTAAATTTAAAAGTGCTGAGAATGATGCTGAAATGTTATATTATGTGCACGTTACATTGATGTTAGATTCATGGGTAGTGGTGCAAGAATACTTATATGAATAGTTTGAAAGAAAGTTTTTCAGACTTCGTTTTTTTTTTTTGTAGGGACTACAAAATAAAAAATCCTTTATCATGTATTCTTTTGTATCACTAGGCCTGCCCCTAGTCAGTCCTGATGTGTGTCCCCTGCCTGCAGCCTCCCAGTCCAGCCGTAGCCTGCTTCCCTGCCCGTCTCAGCAGCCGCAGCCGCAGCCGCCGCAGCCTCAGCCTCAGGCTCCGCCTCAGACTGCGCTGCTGCCTACCCCACAGCAGCACCCAATGGGCAACCACATGATTGCTCAGGTAA
>JASGAT010378428.1:0-12796 GCA_030220025.1 Chelon auratus
TATATGTATACATATATATGTATACATCGTCTCAATTTTACCCATTTGATTACTTGCTCTGTTTGTTCCTAGAATCAAATCTTGCAGATTATTATTTGGTATTCTACACCTGTTTTATTTTTTCTAATCAGATTGAAAGAATGAACTGAAACCATGGTATGGAATTAATGAAATTATCTGAACATGATCAGAAAAATACTTTAGAAATTACATTATAAACCTATTAAAAACCTCTCAGGTAGCCTGAATGTTCATTTGTTGTTTGTCTAATGCACATATTGAGGTGAACTATATATCAGACTCAAAGATGGCATGAAAACTGCTCCTCTAATTTTCCTAGCTTTCCGAGTTTGTTTCCGCATTGTACACGGCACACAGGCTTTTGTTTTGCTCACTGGCCCCACACGTGACTTCTTGCTATACTCACAGAAGTAAATCTCACTTTTCTAGGTTTTTCAAACATGAAACTCCTATCAATTACAAACTCACAATAGAAGGAGTATAAACCTTCTTTCTTTGCAGTGCTTGTAACCATGGAGATTGCGTCCAGCTCTTATAATACATCCATTGTTTGTACCTGTCCCCTCTGAATAGCACTGTAGGAGCGATTCCTGGATTATCACTCCTGTTTGGTCCAGGAAATGTGGCACAGACGTATTTGCCTGTGTTTGATTATCTTTTGCTTAGATCAGTTTGTTGGTTCAAATGGTTCAGAGTTGAGGTTAAAGGTTAAAGAAATGTTTATCGGTTTGAACAGGAAACATACAGTCTTTTGTTTTAAACTATTTCGTCCACACGTATATCTATCCACCTTTGCTTTTATGTACTTTGTAGATCCATTACTACATATTACTTCACTTCCTCCTTTGCTCCTGTCATTATAATGTCGGACACAAGAGCGCGCCACCACAATAAACGCAATTTCGGCTCATGAAAAGCACCCTGGATGAATGAGTTGTTAAATGCGGTAGGGAAGTCTTGTATTTTACACAAAGAAAACACAACAAAACTGACTCTGTTTCAGCTTAGTCGACAAATGTGCTCCGCATGGCGCACGAAGAAATACTTGCCAGGAAATACAGAAATACATCATTTATTTAGAGAGTTTACTCTTTGATTAACACAAATCAAAACAATGAGCTGAACTGAATTGATTTTCCTCCTCTGAATTATTACCGAATGCGATTGGGGAAACTGTGAAATAATGAAAACGATATGCTCGAGCTGGAGATTGCATTTGCAGATGTTGCCACAGGACTTGAAAGACACGTTTGACTATCAGAGGAAATTAATGTAAAAAAATATATATATATACTCACACACACAACAGTATCTCTTAGCTATTCTTGTATCGCTAACAACTCCTTTCTCTATTTATGCAAATGACTTAATTAATATGCTTCTGAGGAATAATGCTCTGTGCAAGAGCGAGCTCAGTAATATACTCAGAAGAACGAGTGGTACTTCTGTTCTCTTATGAGAGAGAAACAACGGGAGAAGAACTCTCAGTGCATAATGTTTATACCCTGGTTCATGACAATGGTCCATCGCCACAAGAAAAACATGACGTCCGTAGATTCCCTCTGTATATATTCCTTCTTTATACTCACATTGAAATTAAGTCTGCTATTAGCTGTGTGTAATAAGAATGAATGAATTCAGGTCACCATTAAAGCCTGCTGTGATGCAAATACTATAGGCAGGTGACAAATTAGACGGAAAATGAAATTCTTGCAGTGTTAAGTAGGGTTTCCCAAAGGTGGAGAATTTACATGTGATGGCGGCATGCCTCATGACTTGTGAATGCAGGGACTTATTTTCTGTGACTATGATTAACTCATGTCACTTAAACGCCTCACCGACAATAGATTGATGGTATGAGAAAACTTGAAAACAGCAGAATTTAGATGCAGTGAAAGCGTCTATAAAAAATGAGCCATTGTTTTGAAGTGCTCTCAGGGTGGAAAGGAACCGTAACAATCTGGCTCCTTTCAAAGCACCACTCTTCCTAAAGAGCTTCCCTAATTTGGTATTTTTACTGTGGTGGTGGAAAGCTGTGTCCGTCCAAAATCTCCCACAGGTGTTCAAATGAAGTAAGATATGGTGACTGTGAAGGCGCCATGTAAGTCGCACAATTGTCATCCAGTGACCAACTTTGGACACAACTCTCTCAGGACAATGATAGATAGATAGATAGATAGATAGATAGATAGATAGATAGATAGATAGATAGATAGATAGATAGATAACAAACGACCTCCTCAACGTGTCCGTGGAACAGGACTTTTGGATGTTGTTTAAGGTTCTTGCATCTGGCACCGATGTCAGGGACTCCAGCTCTGCCGCTACCACAGAGCCAGTCTTCTGTATCAGTTTGTCCAGCTGCGAGGTGCCTTTCTTCTTAGTGCTGCCTCCCCTTCACATTGATCTGCAGTGAGCCTTCATTCTAAGGGGATAAGTGGACCCAAACCAGAATAACCACAGTACAACAGAGCCAACGAATCCCCTCACAGTTGGGAAGACAGAAAAAAGAAAAGAAAAGAAAATTCCACACTCTGTGCCAGCACACAGTGTCTTGAGAATTCAGTGTTTCAGACTCTTGGCCAAACACTCGGCTGCATTAAAGCCTCATTCATGTTTTTATCTCATCTCGTCTTGACTGCTGTAATGCCCTCTGTATTGGTGTTAACCAGAACTCTCTGTCATGCGGTTGCAGTTGCCGCACAGCTTGCCTTTTTGCTTATAAAACACTAAAAGGTCCAGCTCCTACGTATATCTGTGATCGGCTACAACCACATGTCCCATTAAGGTCCCTTAGGTCTGCTGACCACTGTCTTCTGGTGGTCCCTAAGAAAAAGGCTGAAACACTGGGGAGATCGTTCTTTCTCCTCAGTCTCTGGAACAGTTTACCTATGCAAATTGTTCAGGCAGATGCACTGCTTGTTTTTAAATCCCTTCTTCAAACCATTTGATTCCGTTTGGTTGAGTTTTAATGTCGTACCTTTATTTCTTTTTACGTCTTCCTCTGTCTTTGTTTTTGTGTTGACTGGGTTGACCGTATCACTTTTTTTCCCTCACGCCTCTGCAGACGTGCGGTTGTGTATTCATCTTTGTAATGAGGGGTATATGAACTGCAACCATACTATGCTTCTCGTGCAACTGTTAGGAAACTGTTCTTGCTGATGGTCTCATCACGTCTCACCTGAAGAAGAGTTAGTTTTTCCTACATTTAGCAAAAAAATAACAGTCACTGTCATGAAA
The DNA here is from genome assembly GCA_030220025.1 of Chelon auratus. NCBI lineage: Eukaryota > Metazoa > Chordata > Actinopteri > Mugiliformes > Mugilidae > Chelon > Chelon auratus. The sequence continues at coordinate 3,262 of JASGAT010378428.1, forward strand.
TGTGCACTGGTTGCAACAATTTCTGACCTTTTTCTTTTTTCTTTTTTGCAGATGTATTTTCCATAAATCTAAATTCAGATCCCACTCTCACTGTTCCTATTGAAACACAGGCTAGTCGAGCTGTGTTTGTGACTGAAGCTCCTGCCATCTGTGCCCCAACAAACTTTTTGTTTTTTTGTGACTTGGATCTTTTCCTCTTGCCATATTGATGCAAAATACGAATCAACTGGCCCTGCTCAGCACTTTTATACATACCACAGACCATGACTGGTTTATTGTGGATGCATCTGCATTCATTGTGTCTCTCCACTTATTAATCCAGATTTTTTTCTTTTAATTTGTCACCCGTCTGCATGGATGATGTGGATGCATGCCTGTAAGCTGGGTGCCATATGGTGAAATAAGCCCACAGTAATCAGTAAATATTCAGATTCAGCTGCACGTCTTCTATCCTGTCCTTCTGTTTCAATTTCAAAACTAAAGTCAGAGTAGATCAAGACTGAGAAGAAAATGCAAAAAGTCTATGTCGAGTTCCTTGAATCTGGAGGTTATTCTTATTTTAAAGAGGGGGAAACCATGAGAACAGCACACGATGAGAGCTGTTCACACACACAAGAGCAGCTGCATATGCTTTTTTTCACACTGGTGCTACTTACAGACAGATCACAGCATTAAATGTGATAATAAACAGGACGTAGAACTCATTAAAACTGGTCACAAGAGTGCTAACTAACAACTGAGCTGCCTCCAGAGACGAATCCCGTTTTCCACTCGGATACAATAGTCCCTCTCATCCGGTAATTGTTCATAAAAAAAAATCTGAAGAATATTAGAAAAAGGCCCAGCTGGAAGAAGAAAGTATCACTGATGAAACCCATTATTGTGTTTAATTAGCTGCGCTTGTATGCTGTACATATCAAAAGTTTTGTGCACTGTCAAATAAATCAATCAGATGACTTCTTTTGTAGATGCTTTTGATTCGGCGCACTGAGCCGACTTAAAATAACTTACAGATGGAGACTAGGTGTTGTCAGGCGCTGAGTTGTAACACGGGTCACAGTGACACGAATTTGCAGGGAAATTAGGAGAAATGGGACTGAATCGTAGACCGAATATAAATATGGACGAATTGTCACCACTTCCTTTCATTGGCCAAACTGACGCTATTTTCCAGGGGATACGGGAGTCGCCATCTTGCGACTTTGGAGCCAGAGTCTGCACAGCACAGTCCGAGAGTGGAGCCACGTGAAGCAGCGATATCGATCATCCATTATGTCACATTCTGATTATATAGCGTCAAATAACTAACTAAAATGAAACTTATCCAAACAACTGACGCTTGAACATGCATCAACATTATTTTAACAGCCTAAAATGACAGAAACCGGGCTTGAAAACAATTATTTGACATGTATTTTAGTGTTTTAGTTTGACCCAAGTCCCATCCACTAACATGGAGGGGGTGGAGCTTCTGACCTATACTGCAGCCAGTCACCAGGGGGAGCTCTACTTGCTTTAGCTTCACTTTTGAGAAGCAGTTCCTCTGTGCATCTTTATACTGTCTATGGACTAAAAAGAGATGGTGAGGGAGAGAAAATATAGTTCATGGAGATATTAGTTCTCATCTAACATGAAAACCCACTGCTGATAGAAAGTTTTTGGCTCCATATTCTTAGCTGAAGCTGCTAGCCCTCTGAGAATTGCACACTCATAAAAATGTCACCACAAAACAGAACAAAATAGGCAGTTTCCCCCTAAAGGCTTGCGTTTCAGAGACAATTGTAAGATGTGAAGCAGGAGGCCGCACCGGTGGATAACACTTAGAGAAAATAACCGGGGTGGGGGTAGAGGAAGGAGTGCACACGCTGGCAGCAGACTCATCTTTCTAAATGCTCACTCTGTCATCCAGCCCAAATCACCAGCGGGCGACCGTGTTTAACGTCCCGGGAGAGCGCTTGGAGAGGGGGTCACTGCTCGGCGCGCCGCTTGATCTGCGGGGGATTGTGTGCAATGAGAGAGAAAACAGACAAAGTGAGGTGGTGGAGGATTCCCAGGTAGTTCAAGGTTAAAGCAGAACTCCCGGCACAGCGGCTCATGTACTGACAGAATGCAGACGTGTAACTACAGAGAGCGCAGGTTTCTGTGGTGCTGTGGCAAAAAGATGAGCAGCTGAGGAAGCTGCATGTTGTGATTACAAACTCCTTCCAGTCGTCTTTGCTTTTTTTTTAGGTCAAAAGGAAATGGCATCAAATAACTGCAACAGATCAGATTTTGACTTTTTAGTTTATTTGTCATGTGCAGGATTAACACAGTAATGAAAGGTTGTGGACAAGAAAACTGGGGTCATAGGGTTAGAGTTTTGCCACAAATAGAAAGACCAAAAACAAAACAACATTAAAATTTAACAAAAATTACAGAATTTAGAGCATAAAATAAAAAGTGGAGAATCTCTCAGCTTCCTTGGCTCTGCATGGACACTAGTTTTCCAATAATAATTGTAATAATAGACGAAACTGAGTTAAACACCTCGACTGGAACAGACTGTCCCAGTCCAACCTTTGATAATCCGCTCAACTGGAAAATAATAATAGCGCCTGATAAACATGTAAATGCTTCGTCTCATTGTTTTCTGTCTCGGTGGAATAAATGCGTCCCATGCATGTTTGCCCCATGCGGGATAAACATCATGTTTGCAATGTCGTTGTGTTCGAATCCAGGCCACCTGGGGCCTTTTTGTGTGGAGTTTGCATGTTCTCCCTGTGTCTGTGTGTTCTCTCCGGGTACTCCAGCTTCCCCCGCTGTCCAAAGACATGCTCGTTAGGTTAATAGGTGATTCTAAATTGGCCGTAGGTGTGAGTGTGAGTGTGAATGGTTGTCTGTCTCTCTGTTCTAGCCCAGTGATAGACTGGCGACCTGTCCCCGCCTCTTGCCCAGTGACAGCAGGGCTCATTTTGTAATCAGTTTTCTCGTTGGATTTAAGTTTTACTTCCGTTTGTTCCTGCCTCTATGATTCCACTCACCTGTCTTGCCTTGTGTCTTTGTCTGTGTGCTCCTCCCCTCACTGGTCTCACCTGTCTCTTGTTATTCCATCAGCACTTGAGTGTGAGGGTATATATATCCCTGAGTCAGTTCATTCTGTTCTGCTACCACTCTCAAGCTACTTCTGTTTTGTTACCAGCCTGTTGTTATTTCCATTCTATGCATTGCGGTTCCTGTTGTTAGAGAGTTTTTTTTTTAAATCGCTTTTGTTTCTTTAAATACCTCTGCCTCACAACTTCAGTGCTTTTTGTTTCCTTAAATAAGTCAGCTTTAAACTGAACTTTATTACTTCATGCAGTTTTGCTTCCTTGTGTTTGTGTCCTGCGTTTGGGTTCTACCTCTCCGCCATGAAACGTTGCAGAACGCCAACAAAAACCAGCTTAACCGGACTTCTACAAGTCCAACAGGCGGTGTTAATTTCATTAACAAAGACGATGATGAAAAAAATATATCTGATAACAAAAACTATGACGAAATTTGTCCTTTATGTTGATGGTACTAGAATGTTATTTGATAAGATGCTTAAATATTGGACATTTAAAAATACATGATCCCTTCGTACAGGCTGACTGTCTTTTTTTGCATCCCAGTCTTTGGATTGAATAAGGGATGCCTACCAAAACTAGCTTTGAAGCCATTTGAAGGCACATCACCCTGATTTTATGAAGGCTCCATACTTTTAAAATTATATAATCAAACAGTAGAGTTTATAATGGATTAAAACTGTGAGAAACTGTAAGGAAAAAAGACATTAAGCATTTCTGATTTTGACTAAATCAAGAATGGCCGTCAAAATAAGACTGAAGTCCAGTTGACCTTGTTTTAACTTTTTTTTGGGGATAGTCTTCTTATATATTTAGTTATATTTTGGGCATGTGTTACACTCCACAGTGATCATAATCACTTTGAGAAAGTCCAATAAGTTATATTCTTGTGTTTTCAGGCATACAGGCACATACATGTTATGTGATTCTTTCATTTAGTTGCAGTCTGTAATCAGAATAATTAAATTCAGGTCAAAGAAATATCGACTGCTGTTTAATTTGCATCCTCCTTGGCTCATTTTGAATACTCTCATGCTATGACGTTTGCTCTACTCCGGTCGGTGAGAACTCCTCCTTTATTACCCCCAGCAGGAACGCCACGACTCAGAGACTGATTTAAAAATCTTTCTTTAGCGGNGTGGAAGCAGAAATGCCGGAGGGCTGGAAATGCAGCATCTATAACCCTGCAGTATGTGTTCGTGCTCACAGAACTGTGGGATATGCATCTATACTTCCTCAACTGTGATGACCATGAACTCCCGTCTTCAACACTGACTAAATAATGAACTCTTTTCTGTGTGTCTCCATACATCATCTACATACTGGCTTCTCTGATTTATAAGCATTAAAATGATAAAAGTTCACCAAATATGTCACTATGTAGTTATTCCAGATATCCCGGGCATTATTGTATTACAAAAATCAAGTTCTTGTAACTCTTCACAAGCCATACATCTTCAGAGCACCACTGCTTAATGTAGGAAATGCCAAAGCACAATGGACGGCTCCAGTTAGGACATGTTCCTCAGACATGGCTGAATTACCTTAACATTGACCTTTGCCGTTTCTAAAAATCCCAGCAAAGACATCGCAACTCATGAACACCCGGACCGCTCTGAAAATTTCCAATTACGAACTTGTGAATACCACAAGAGAGCTTTTGTCGTGAACATGCCGAACTTGACCCCCTATGAAGGCAGTATTCTAAACCTGTGGATGAACAGTGAAGCATGACAATTACTGAGATTTTTACTATACTTTTAAAGTTAGGCTTTGAAGTGTGTGATTGTTTAGGTTGTAGCATCAGACTGCAAGGCACTCAGACAACAATGACATGTTGTTTATAAGGAGGCATGGAGCAACATTAACATTTATTTGGAGCCTTGCTTGTGGAATTGATGCAAGTCCAAAATTCACTCTCCTTTTAGATCTATTTTTGGTAGCTACACTATATTGCCAAAAGTATTCACTCACCCATCCAAATAATTTAATTCAGGTGTTCCAATCACCTCCATGGCCACAGGTGTATAAAATCAAGCACCTAGGCATGCAGACTGCTTCTACAAACATTTGTGAAAGAATGGGACGCTCTCAGGAGCTCAGTGAATTACAGTGTTGTACTGTGATAGGATGCCACCTGTGCAACAAGTCCATTTGTGAAATTTCCTCATTACTAAATATTCCACAGTCAACTGTCAGTGGTATTATAACAAAGTGGAAGTGATTGGAAACGACAGCAACTCAGCCACAAAGTGGCAGGGCATGTAAAATGACAGAGCGGGGTCAGCGTATGTTGAGGTGCATAGTGTGCAGAGGTCGCCAACTTTCTGCAGAGTCAATTGCTACAGACCTCCGAACTTCATGTGGCCTTTCAGATTAGCTCTAGAACAATGCGTAGAGAGTTTCATGGAATGGGTTTCCATAGCAGAGCAGCTGCATCCAAGCCATACATCACTAAGTGCAATGCAAAGCGTTGCATGCAGTGATGTAAAGCACGCTGCTACTGGACTCTAGAGCAGTGGAGACATGTTCTCTTTAGTGACAAATCACAGTTCTCCATCTGGCAATCTGATTTACGATGGTTTAGAATGGTACTTGTTGTTTTTAAGGAGCTGGGCTTAGCCCCTTAGTTCCAGTGAAAGGAACTCTGAATTTTGACCAAGAGATTTTGGACAATTCCATGCTCCCATGACTGCACACCAGTGCACAAAGCAAGGTCCATGAAGACATGGATGACCGAATTTGGTGTTGAAGAACTTGACTGGCCTGCAGAGTCCTGACCTCAACCTGATGGAACACCTTTGGGATGAATTAGAGCGAACACTGCGAGCCAGGCCTTCTCGTCCAACATCAGTGTCTGACCTCACAAATGCGCTTCTGGAAGAATGGTCAAAAATTCCCATAAACACACTCCTAAACCTTGTGGAAAGCCTTCCCAGAAGAGTTATAGCTGCAAAGGGTGGGCCGACGTTATATTAAACTCTTTGGATTAATAATGGGATGTCACTTAATTTCATATGCGTGTAAAGGCAGATGAGTGAATACTTTTGGCAATATAGTGTATCAACCTAGTAAGGAACTATACAGCAGCTAAATGTTGCTAATATGCTGCTAGCAACTCACACATCATGAGTCTTTTTGAATTTAGTCTTTGAAAACAGCCTCCTGTTTTGGCCCGGGGCAATGCAGAGTAGAGCAGCTAAGGATTAAAACTAAAGTTGCATAATGTCAAAGAAATGTATGAAGGTGCAATAAAAGTGCTCCACTGAGCTGACGAAACCCGAATTTCCTCACTGTTGGGGGTGAAAAAAAAATCACCTTTAAACATACAAACTTTCGTTCGATCAATTATTCATTTAAGAAAACTTATTATAGCAACAAAATGAGTTTTAGTGAGCTAATATTTCGTAGTTGATGGGTTTAATGTTACTTATGAGGTGAGGACATTTACGGTAGCGACAAATAATTAATTATGCGTGTGCAATATGCAAACCAAATGCTCAAAAATATATGCACTTTCATGTTTGGCTTCCTTTTTCTAGCTTAGAACAACCACCTGGCTCTTAACTACTTAAGCTTTGCTAAGAGACACGTAACCTGAATGCATAAATTGTTCTGCTTAAAGGATTTTCATCTGCAGCCTCCTGAGCTGCTTCCCATTTTACATTAATTACGGCTGGGGTCAGAAAATTCAGGTGTTCCCACAACATCTCTCCCACCGCATGAAACACATGAAATTTATACACACCATTTGTAATATTAATGAGGCTTTATATTGGATGTTGCCAAAGCTGCAATGTGTCCTGAGAAACACTAAATCCCCTAAAGAAGGTGACCCGACTCTGAGTCAGTCTAGGCCAATGTATTGGCCAAGTACAGTACATATAGCTGCACTTTTAAACATTGTCTGGGACTGAACCATGCTGTGTGGCTCCTGTGTGACACCTGTATTGACTGAGCTCCTGCTGACTACACAACAGCCACCAGAACCCCCATTGAACCAAACTGACATGGCAGCGAAGGCACACGGAGGTAATGATCTGTACTTTTGTGTGTCTCGTGTGAAGTTTTCAGACGCGGCAATTCAGGTTTTGGTCGATTCTGCGTCCAAGTCCCTCATTTCGAATGCCTCAGATGAGATTCTTCAGACCTAGTTACGCAGGGGATCAATTCCTGCAGAAGTACAAGTTCCAAAGTTTCCAAAGTCGGCTATTTGTCTTTGTCGTATAGCAATTACACCCGCCTGCAAATGTATACGTACATAAATATGACGGGTTTAATTTGATGAAATTGTATGAGTTATCTTTCCTCTTATATTTGCTACCAGTGTAATACAGTCAGAGAGGGAAGTGAATTTAATTTCTGGAGCTCAAAGCATTTCAGCTGGACCTACTTTACACCAAAGAAGTGATTGAAAAGCTCTGCATCATCAACCATAAGCTGAAATAAGATGCAATAATGGTTCATCCTTAAGTTATTATATGCGTCGTCCGTAACACTCCACATAATACCTTGTTTGCTTTATTGCTGCAGCCATTACCGCAGTGATTTAATGTTTGCTAATTGGTGAGCTCATGTATTTGCCTCTTGCTGATTCGCGTTTTCCATTACAGGAGCGCTGCATGTGTGTCCTTGATTATTGCTCCGATTATCATGCTGGTGTGCATCAGTGCTCATCCATCACCGCTGCTCAAACACAGAGTTACCTCGACCACGCCACACCTCCTGTCTGCTATTACTCACTCACTGTGTTTGTTAGGTTTGTGTCTATTGTCGTCGGAGCATGAGGCTCAGTGACACTTAAGGACATGTTTTATTAATTCTAATGTTGTTGTCATTCACACGTTGTTTTAAGATGTCAGGCGTGATAAATAACTGAACGGGGACACTGTACAGGGACGAAAAATACGACATTTTGTTCATTTTTCTAAACAGCTGACGCTTTGTGTTCCGGCTTAAACTGCTATTCACAACTACACCAGGTGCACATATATTGTGTATGTATATTCTGGCTTTGTGAGATGAAAACTGGGTCACATATTTCATAATAATGGTGAATTAAAAATATGCAACAACAACGGTGGGGATTTAGCAAGTGTCAGCAGTTGTTGGACATGAATGCACCAAAGAGTAGGAGCCTCTTTACCCTTGATCATGTATAGGGTTTGTGCGCTCCATCTGTGCATAAAAGCAACCATCTGCCCAAGTTCATGGACAGACAGAGATTGATGGAGTTGCACTTTGATTTAGCTTGGCCTTGCATACAAACTTTAAGTGGCTGGAAGCTCGGTCAAAGTTAACAAAATCCACAAAGAACCCTCTAAAGGAGCGTTCAGTTATGATGGACTACTTGTTTTCTATAGAGCTGCACTGATGCATTGATTTATATGATGACGGTGATTACGAAATATGCAGATTCAGGTGAATTACATCCATTAAGTTGTGCCCCTCCCTCTGCACCTCTATTGGCCTTGCAGTGGCTGAAGTGTCTTCAGCTTGTGATTAATTACCTTAACCAGCCACACCTGAAAAGATGTGACTAAAGGGCCACTGTTAAAAAGGCCCAAGACACCACTTTTCAGCTGCAGAGGCTCACCATGTCTCACATGTTGCCTTTTGGGTTTTCTTTTTAACAAACGAATCCCTTATTTTTGTAACTCTGTCCTTGTGTTTTCACTTTACGTTGCAGCCCTCGACCTGGGTTGTGACAACCTGGCATGCCGTAAAAGCCCAAAACATAATCTTTGGAAGTTTTGAAATTCTTTAAACAGAGATCAAATAAAAACTGATGCTTTGTAAAACTGAAATGCCCCAATGTACAAGCATCTCAGCAGAGAAGCATCCATGGGATAATGACCTCAAATCATCAACCAAGATGATCGATACAGTGGTCATCTATGTGCTTATCTGTATTTCAAGCAGGAACTGAACAAAGACAAGAGTTAGTATGGTAGCGGAGTTTTCCCAGGCACTTACAACTTGTGAGCAGTTTGTTTTTGTGCGTATAAATTTGTAAAACTGAACAACAGAGCTTTTAATTAATGTTACCCTGTAAGTCAGTGTCAGCAATTGTTTGCAGACAAATAAAACTGGTGTCTTGCCAATTATAAGTGGTACTCGCCGATGGAGGTAATCAGACTTAGCCCTGTGTATTTACATACACACCAATCAGCCACAACATTAAAACCACCGACAGGAGAAGTAAACAACATCAACCTTCTTGTGACAATTCATTGTTAGACATGTAGCACCCACCTGGACCAGACCAGGCACCCCCACCCCATACCAATGACAGATCCCACAGATGTAGCCTGACACAGGCACACACACACACACACACACACACACAAAAACGATTTAGGAACGACTCAAAAAAAACATTAAAAACGCCACAAGGTGTTGACCTGGCCTCCAAATTCCCTAGATCCCAAACTGATCAAGTATCTGTGGGA
>JASGAT010378429.1:0-15332 GCA_030220025.1 Chelon auratus
TTTTTTTTTTGTTTTTTGTTGCCTGAAAGTCTCCATCCCTATGCACAGTGCACAGTTTCCCATAATACATGAGAAACATGTTCTGTCTTTTGTAACAGAACTTCATTCTCAATCTCTACACACTGACATAAATAGGGCGGAAATGTGACGTGAGTGACAGGCTGCTCATTGGACTCAGTTTGAAGACGTTAGGAGAAAAAGTTGGTCATGAAAAAACAAGAGACGCACGCCTTGCAGAAAAATGCACTTTTTATGATTAAAGCCAGGAAGCTGAGCCAAAACACCAGTGTATCTGGAAGAGTAATAATAGACTGGAGCCGAGTGACAGAGCTTATAAGAGGTATTAGATGCTGTCGGCATCTATTTACTGGAGTTCTGCATCAGATTAGTGGCTGTCAGGTTCTGAAAAGGTCCAGCCTCGTTCTGTTGTAATGGTTTTTGCAGAATATTAACTGTGGCTGAAATACCAAGTTCAATCAATAGACCATCACAGATATTTTTTCTTGATATAATATCTTGTTTTTAGGATATACAAAGGCCTGGATGACTGAAAATCTTCACAGTCAGAAAGCCTTTTAGTAAAACAAACAAACAAACAAACAAAAACTAAAGCAAACATTCACATTTTGACTTAAGATTTTGCATTTTACACATTTATTTTTTATTTTTGGGAAACTTGGACCTTGGGGAAATAATTTATTTTCTGTCATTTCTGATCAATTAAACTGAAACAAAATGTCAAACACCCAGATGTGTGACATGTGTGACGAGCTCATCTTATAAATCTCCCTCCAGCACATGAATAAATTCAGTCTTATTTCATGAATGACGGCTCACAGCAACGATACTGGCGCAGATGAGTAAGAACCTCCTGACAATCAGTGGGACTTTGGCTCAACTTCAAATTGAACCACATGAACAGAAGAAGCCATTGTGCTTCTTTTTTTTTTATATTAATCCCCTTAGAAGACTCTGACTGCTCATAAAACCGAGGATCACTTGTTGCCTCTGTGCCACATTTTCTCCCGTTTATGGTTATATCAGTCGTGCTACATGTGACATGACTGGACTCACTAGTATAACACTGAAGAGCAGAATGGAGTGAAACAATACAACACATCTGGCTTTGATTGTGGCTTCTCCGCCCTCTCTCTCCGCGCTCAGTGAATCTCACACTGAATTCCTGCTGTTATTTTTGGCTCTGTACCATTTCTTTCTGGTCCACTCTCTGGACTTAGCAGGCAGGGGCGGAGGGAGGATTTCATTGGCTACTCATACTGTCCATGTCTTTTCAGCACATACAGTTAACAGGTGTAGGTGGGTGGACCTCAAGGAATTTGGGCTGCAATTTCCTGCTCTGAGGCTTATAAAACTGTTTTTAAAGGCAGATTTTGAGCACAAGCCCCCTAGCAGTATTCCCCAGATTATGTAATGCGTGGAAAGCTTTGCCAAAAAGAAATCAGGATTTTTTGTACTTTTAGTCACAGTGATTGGCCACATGACTTCAGATCTGAGCTTGAAACTGATATCACTACAATAATTGTATTCTGCTTCAGACTGGCTTATCTCTTTGAGGATGCTGACTCTCTCCCTTTCCTTTATTTCTGCAGATGGTTCAAGCTTAACTCAAAGGCCGGAAGAAAAGAGAAGGAACGCGGTGAACTCCAGGTAACGGTCCAGTTCACTCGCAACAACATGACAGCCAGTATGTTCGACCTCACCGTGAAGGACAAACCTCGCTCTGCGTTTGGCAAGCTCAAGGATCGCGTCACAGGGAGGAAGAGGGGGGACGTGGAGTCCTCCTCAGCGATAGTGCCAGGCCGCTACGCTGCCCTGTCGGGATCTCTGGGGCAGCCGTTCGGAGACGAGGGCGGAGGGGTGGCGCAGTCACAAGAGGTGGAGATAGCAGAGGAGAAGAGGAGCAAGATGAAAGATTTCTTTAAGGGAAAGCTGCGGAAGTCGTCAGACACCAGGTCATGCTCATCGCTGGCTTCGGAGAGCAGCATGTCTTCCATGGCCAGCGATAACCTCGGCCCTCCACCCAGTCTGGATCTGCTGTCAGACCCTCCCAGCTCTCCCATCTACACTAGCAAAGTGAGAGTGGACTCTCACTTTGGAGAGGCTGATTTAGCTAAAAAAGGTAGGCCTGGAAACTATTCATGAGCATGACACAAAAAGGTGTTTTCTAGAATTTGCTTAACCAACCCACAGCAGGAATCTGTTTTTAATAAAATAAGTGACAGGACAGGTTAGCTAGCTGGTAAAAATGATGTAGCATTCCTAAAGAGCCAGATAATACCATTGATGGAGACTCCAAATACAAGCAAGAGCAAGAAGGACAATGAATATTTGACACTGGGTATCAGTTTATCCCCAAATAAATGCTAATAAATGTAATATCTCTCTTAAGTATTTAAATCAAATAAGAATTACTCCTCTAAGTCAAAATGTCTGATAGAGCGCTAATAACTGATCAATATACAGATTCAGGAACTTTTCTCAGATTTGCCTGTATTCTTTGAACATTTCTGTATTTCTTCCTTCCAACAGTGCTCACCAGCCAGCACACCACGAAAGTCCTCACACACAAGCGGGCCTTCAGCGATGAAGCTAGTAAGATCACAATGGCCTTCCCTCGATCAAATCCCGCAGTGGAGTCTCTCAAGGGCCAGACTATGACTCAGTCCAAGTCATCCCTGTGTATAAACGGGAGCCATGTTTACGACTCCGAGCCATCGACTCCAAAGTCGAAGCTGGTTCTGCTGGAGAAATGCTCCCCGCTCTCTCGCTCCCTGCAGAATCTCACCAAAAAAAGTGAGGACAAAGGTTCCTTTGCAGAGGGCCGACGCTGGTCCTTTGACAAGACGAAGAAGGAGGAAAAAGAGGAAGAAAGGGAAGCTCAGGCATCCTCTCCCCCAATTCAGCATGCACAGACAGGGGGTCGTCCTGTGCAGGAAGCGACGCCAGTCGTCTCCTCAACTGCTGATTCACCTGAAAAAGGGAGGAAGCTAAGAAAGGCGTTATTCTCTGGAGGGAGGAGTGATTCTCTCCCAGCTAAGTCAGACCTCAGCCAGGCTGGTTCATCATCCGAGGGGAGGCTCAGAGGCTGGTTTGGCTCTGGTGACTCCCAGAACAAACCAAGGTGAGTCAAAGTCATTTACAGGTTTTCCTCTGGGTTTCACAGACGCAGAAGAAAGCCCTTCCTATCCAGGCACTTTGGATGCCTGCATTCAGTTGGGCGTCCTGACTCCAGTGTTTCCTCCGCTCCCTGCTCATCTGAAAATGGAAATGATTTACTTTGTAGTTTTCTCCATTTTAAAACCATGCTATATCACCATCTCACATTATATTTTCCACAAGCAGCACTCCAGCATTGCCATTTTCGTTACCAGTGTACTCACTATCAAAGATGCAACGTCACTGTGGTTTCAGTCAAAGGATGTGGAGAAAATCATTCCATGTTGATATGAGCTCACCCAACAGAATAGCTGCTGGTGTAGGTGGTGCTTGAATGGCTGCAGTGCATCCGTTATTTTTTTTGCTTGATTCGCTTGATTATTTTGCAAATGAGCTTTGCTTTTTATGTTAATTTAATGAACTGTTTCCATAAGTCTGTCATCTGGGCAATTTTGTAACTACTGGGGTTTTGAGACTGAAGTAAGCTGAGCACTTTGTTGTGGAATATCAACTAGTATATTCGGTTGTCTTCTGTTTGTGTAAGAACGATGTTCCCCCTCTGGTAACCTGGCACATCATTAACTAAGAGGACTGTTGTGCCCTATTTTCCTCCACAGGCTGGAAGTTTCTTCTAAGATAGAAAGCAGCTCAGATGTACCCCCTCCCCTTCCTCCCCGCTCCCCTGTACCTCCTCAGTGCTCCTCTCCCTCCGCCTCCCCCTCCGGTCATGCCTCGCCCGACGACTGCAGTCACACCAATCAGTTCACACCTACTTCCTCCCCCTCCTCAACCCCCATCTCTCCTTCCAACCCTTTCCTCCCACGTATGCAGCGCAACCCCTTTTTTGAGGAGCTCATATCAGAAGAGTTGCAGAGGTCCCCCCCTTTTGCGCCTTGCTCCTCTTCTGGCTCATCCCCCTTTCATTACACCACTCTGCCTGCCCAGTCTTGCACACCGGTCACTGCTCGTGAAGTTGAAGCAAATATGGTTTCCATAAAGCGGGAGCGCCCCAGGCCAGTAGCTAGGCAGATATCACTCCCTACATTATTACCCAATAATACCACACCTAACCCCCCCAACCATTCTGCCCCTCCCTACATGTCGGAGAGTGCAGGAGAATGGGAAGACTCATTTGATGCCTTTGCCTCTAGCAGGCTAAACTCGCCTAAAGGAAGTGCTCCTCCAAAACAACTGCGAGCTAGCCCAACTTCATCCCGTAAACGTAGCTATCCCCCAGTGAATAACTATGCACGAGAACTGCAGTCATGCAAAGAGGAGCCTCCACCTTTGCCTCCAAGGAGACTTTTAAGAACTTCAGTGAATGAGATTTATTCTGATGGCTGGCTGCACAGAGGTCAGGAGCTGGCCGTCCATAAAGAAGCATACCTCCTCTCTCAGACCGGTGTGGCCTCACTACAGCGCGGAAAAGAAGGAGAATGTAAAAAGAGCAGTGTATCTCCAGACGCTCAAACCAGCAGCGATACCTCGGAGTCCCTCGGCGTCTGCTTCCAGCCATACACAAATGTTACGTCTCCAGGGTTCACATCGGAAGAGAAGCTCAAAAAGTTCAAATACGAACCTTTGGAAGATGACGCCGATTGCTGGGGAGGGATGTTGTTTGAGCAGGACTTGTACGGACGTGTGTGCAGGGGAAATTATGGACAACCCAAAGTAAACAGTCATCGTTTGTCATTGAACTCAGAGGACTTAACTGTTATGTCCAAGAACTCAGGACCAAAAATGCTTCCTGATAGTGAGATACCTGTCGCAAGCCTTGTGAACTCCTCTAATACTCCGTCAAATGCAAATGTAAAGGTGCTAGATATTTCTCCCACTCCAGAAGAGGAGACCGTGGAGGCTCATCCACCTGAAACATGCATCAACAATAACATCTCCTTCTCCTTAACTTTAGGAGATCTGAACATGAATGTGAATAATTCAGACTTTGGTTTTATTGATTCTGATGGATCTCCTCAGTCGGAAGCAACTGATACTGTCAAAAGGATCAACAGTTTGGATGGGACTTTAGCGCAACCATCCGAAGATTCACAGATAGCTGTTTTCCGTGAGGCCCCCACACTCGGAGAACTGTTCACTTTGAAGGACACCTACATACCTGAGATGAATTCTTCATTTGAAATGATGGCGTCTTCTAATAAACTGTGCAAAGTGTCTCCAGTTTGCCAAGACAAATGCCAAGACTGTGACCTGAACGCACCACATGGTCACTCCAGGACAAACAGTCGGGACTTTGCTGCTTTGTTGGTACAAGACCAATCATCTGATTCAACTGAGGTGGAATCTGCATACAAAGAAGAGAAAATAAGAGGTGATGATGATATAAAAAAGACACATGAGGACTTTGATGATAATGGAAACCCAGACGCCAACTTGAAACCTAACCAGCCCGAGCCTTTTTCAGGGGTGGTTAGTGCACGTTTTAGACCGAAAGGAGTGTCGCGACAGAGCAGTAGTGACAGTCCAAACAGCCAAACCAAAAGCGGTGACAGAGAGTTTGAACAGTTTTTATCTCTCGTTCAAAACATTTCAGAAGTCAGTGAAGGGCCGTTATCATATCAGCCCACTAAATCAGCTCTTTCTTCTTTGCAGATATTAAATAAACAGACAGATTTGCTAGAAAGTAGCACCAGTAATGACAGTAATGAGTTGAATATTATGTCAGAAATATCTCTAAACGACAACACAACGTCACTTGCTCCAGAAAACTGTGTAAGAGAGATCAGTTTCAAAGACCTCCACGCTAAAGTTGCTCCAAACTCCAGAATCCCTTCCAAGGCAAAGATTGGGCAATCTTTGCAAGAGCCTGACCCCTCTTCTCCCTCCATCCCTTCTACACTCTCCCTCTCAGCTGATACCTCTGTCTGTTGCCCCTCATTGCATCCCTCAAGCACGGGGCCAAGTGCTGGAGACAGCACTACGCTGGCTGTGGCCCCCTACACCTCCTCCTACTCCAACACCTCCACCACTGACCAGCCCCTGGTCGCTGCACGGCACTCACTTTTGCCTGAGGAGTCACAGCCAGCTAGCAACCTGCCCCATCAGGAGAGCAGGTGAGAATCCTCACACTAGGACACGACTTGTGTAGGTATTTACAAGCTGTGCTAAATAGGAATAGCAGACATGATTTGCACACACACTACAAAACATGGGATTTCTTTTTGTGTTTTGGTGGCTCTGATAGTTTTGTTTCCTGCTGTGTCGGCTTGTTTGCTGATGAATGCATTTATGGATTTCAGTTCTGCCTTTTCATCCAAGGTGATTGGATGATACCTGCTGCATTATTCTTGGCTCTGCTTCACATTTATGTTGTTCATCTCATGTTTCAGTTTCTTGTTGGCTCTTGTAATTTTGTTGGTACACTTTGTTCTGCATAATATTAGCTCATTTTGCTGCTGTTTTGTCCACCTCCTAATGAAAACTGAATAGATGTACTAAGTGATAAAAAAGTGAGACCATTATACTACTCCAATGTAAGTTGTTTTTTTTTTTCAAAGCACAAGTTAGGGTCAGAGTCAAAGTGCTTAGATTTAGAGTCGAGGCTAAAGAGGGGCAGCCAAAAATAAAAATGGTACAAGTAGAGGACAGTCATGGGTGCCTTTGGGGTTAAGGAATTAATAGTTGAGACAGATATTCATTGTGCAACAGTTCTGGAAGCCAAAAAGTCTACTGGCCCACTTGGGCTCAGTCCTAGGAACAAAAAAGCTGAAACTTACTTACTTAATACATCTGCAATTTTTAATCCTCAAATATTCAATCTTTTCTCGCACTGCCTCTCGCCATTCCTTCGGGAATCAGATTTGTCGATCTGCTTTGATTTGTTTAGCAGATCAGTTAACTAACTGGTGGATGAAATTAAACATGGTGTGGCCGGACAAGATGAAGAAATGTGTATCTGTGTTGAAATGCTCGCACTGACTTCTTTACTTTGCAGACCTCATCCAGTGAAGCCTTTAACCTCCAGCCAGTCAGAGAAGAAGGACGGTCGCTCGGTTCTGGAGAAGCTCAGATCCACCATCCATCCTGGACGCGCCGCCCATCAGGCTGCAGCTGAACCTGAGAAGAGTCAGGTACTGTATAAAAAAAACAAAACACAACTACATGGACATACTGTACCTTTTATAACTCATTCGGGTAAGTTAGTTTGTTTGCCCCGTACAATGAAAGATTATTATTAGATTCCTTAATTGGAGAGATGAACTCACAGTGGTTATATAATATCTCATACTATCACAGGAACACTATGCCGGGAGAAAAATAACATGAAAGAATGCAGCTGCTTCCTAACAACTCTGTGTTAGACTGAGGTTGCCTCCAACACCAGGGAGAGAAATGCTGATCCAATTACTTCTCTCAAGTGTGACACAGTTCTTTGACCCAAATAAAAGACCTTCAGTTTCACCTGGAAATTAACACAAGTGTGGATTTTTTCCTTATCTACGGCACATTATACAACCATATCACTTGTTTTTTGCTTGGGAAGCTTTAGAATCACTGCATCTCATGTGTTTGAGAATCAAGAATATCACAGCACCCATAATCTGGCATACTATACGCAGTAAACTGAGAAACGGGAAATTTTTCAGATGTTACCTGTAATGCTGCATGAGTCACACTTTGTGCAAATGGCAGATGAATTAAGTTATTAACATCATATGAAATGACAGAAAACCATTAGGTTCACAAACAGTTTAATGGTTGCTGTGACAATTGTTTCCTGTTACTCACTTGAGAATGTTCATATTATACACTCCAACATAGTGATCATAAAAAGTTATCAGTCATTTTCTATGCCTAACCCTGACCCTAGGACGGAATTATTTTATATTTCAGGAGACATAATTATTGGTGTCTTGCAGCCACGGACTAGAAAGCATAGTATAAGCACTGCAAACTGCAAACTAAGCTAACCCGCCCTAGTAGCTATATAGAATCATTTTCATCACAACTCAACACCTTTCAGAGCACAGCAATCTGCAGTACAGAGAAAAATGTAAAGCTGTACTTTATACCTAAATGTACAATACACTGGAACGTCCCCATAAAAAGTCAGTTAGCATATGTCCAAAGATGTAGAACTGTTCCACTGCCTGTGTTATTCACGGCCCTGTACTGTGTCCTCTCTCCTCTGTTGCAGGAGGTGACAGTGGACAACTCTGCTCAGTACCAGCACCTGACCAACATGGAGCTGATCTCCCTGCTGCTGCAGCAGGAGATGGACATGCAGAAGCAGCGGGCGGCCTCCGAGCGGCAGGAGGCGCAGCTGGAGAAATGCGAGGCCGAGCTGAAAAAGGTCAAGTTGCAGGTTCGGGACCTGGAGGACTATATTGATAATCTGTTACTGCGGATCATGGAGCAGACGCCCACGCTGCTCCAAGTGCGAACTAGACACAAGTGACGACAGTGCTAGCGTTCAGTGTGTTGCACATGTTGTACGAGGCTCTGGAATATTGTTTCCTTGAGTGAATGTCTCGAGTCATTATTCCAGAGGCTCTACAAACTCTGATCTCACAATCATCCAGGTCTTCTCACTGCTAATACTGCCCTGTTGATGTAGACACGATATTACCCAACATGCATGCTGGTTACTATCCCAGTTTGACACAAACAGAAAACAGAAAAATGTGCTATGAGAAAAAGCTTCAAAGCAGATGATTATTTTACCCATGCTTACTAGAATGATAAAGATAGTAGTCAGCTGTTATCAATTTGACTTCAGAGTCACTGCTTTCACACATGCATACGATAAAACACAGGCTAGAGAAAAACTATTTGGAATCGCGTTGAATTTGCTCTTCAGGGACTAAACGATATGCAAGTAACCTTTAAAATCCACAAGGGTTAACTTGAGTAGAACACATATCTTAAAACTCAAATTTATGAATAAAAATAGCCACATAAAATGCTGCTTGGCAACATGAATAATAGATAAAGAGCTGTTTCCACATTAACACTGCTGTATGATGTGCAAAAGAGCAACATTCATGTTTCAGTCAGAAAAGACAGTGGACGAGGAAGATTTGTTGTTTTTATTTTATTTTTTTAAATGCTTTCCTTTATTTCCCCAAAAGTGTAGGCTAAAATAATAAGAACATTTTAATATATTTTTAATTGTTTTTAAAATAGTTTTACTGTAGAAAGTAAAAATGCAGTAAGTAAGAGTATAATAACTTATTTCTATCAAATACTTTCGTCTTGGTAATATATTCCCTACGCCACTCTAGTACCACTGTAGCTACTTGCAATGCTTTACATGACCGCAGGACTGTACTGTAATAAAATAAAGTGCACATGAAACTAAAGTTTATAAAGTGTTGTTTTAACTGATCAGGGCTGAGGGAGACTGCAGACTAATCCATGTCCTCCCGTACACTGTGTTTGTGGTAGGTTCAGCAGCAATGCTTATTTCTCTCCACTAGAGAGCACTCCTGACTTTATGGTTCCGGAGGAAAAATTGTGGGTTCAGCATGAATCTCTGCTTTGCATGCTGTGTAGACAACTTGCTATTGCCAGAGACCTCTTTACGGTCTCTCTTGCAGTGCTGACTCCAGATTGTGTGACCTGGTTGACATTCATTTCCGGTCTGTAGTGAAATGTAACAGCACAGGCTGCTTGTTTTCTTCAACCCTAGGAGTTTTGACACTTCCTGTTTGGATTGGACAATCTGCTCAAAGTTTCTAGCAGTGGCTCTGAAATGTATCTCACCACAGAAGCAAAGATTTGAGGTTGAAGTATTAAAGAACACCAAACTGCATTTTAGATCTCACTTAAAGAAATCTGCAGATGTCTTCCAGAAGTTATACATGTAAGATTCAAATGTTAGATAAAACTGAGCAGCAATTTGATGTTGTTTAATGGTTACATGTTTTTGCTCAACTTTTTGTTCATTCATCATGTAGTTTACATACATACAGTCTTTATCTGCAAATAGAAGCAAATATTTCTGAAATGTAGTGCGGTAGAAGCAAAGGGTGTCTCAAAAAGAAGGTAATCTGTCTCCTAAATAAAAAAGAAACTATAGAATAAGCCTTACTTCATAATTTTCCATTTCCCATTTCATCATTAGTCCTGTTTTATAATGAGGTCTTTACAAGATGAGATGTCTCATTTACCAGAACAGTCTGCTATCCATGCCTTATTTATTTATTCACTTTGTATTCACATGTATCACAGTTATGAGAAAGAAAACAAGAGTCAGTCTGTTCCTTGGTGTTTTGGGATAGATGCCTTGGATAAATTGGGTTTTATGGTCTAAGGTCAGACCAAATCTCTGGCCTGTGCATGACCACAGGATAATGGAAGTGTCTGATGTGTTGACTGATCTCTGCAGGTTCTTCATTAATTCCCTCCTGAAAGCTGTGCATTGCTCCGTGCAGTCTCCAGGCCACACCTCTCCCCATAACGATTAATCGGGTCAACCTGACACCTATGGGCGCATCAACTGTCATCTCTCCCAAGATCAATCCGAACGGTTATGCAATAGCTTTCACCTTATCGATTATTTTGGGATGTGTAGTCATGCGCTTCAACTTTGCCAGCGTGAACGCAAAGGAGAGAACTACACATCCCGACGGGCGTAGCGGCGCATTGCTTCACTAGTTACACACACTGACTGTAGTTCGCTCCACTTGAAAATCCGTTCATGATTTACTTCATTAATAAATAAATAGTTCGGTGTCATGGCGGAATCTGCAGCGTGTCCTGCTTTCCAGCTCGGGAGACCCCGATACGACCAGGTAAGTCCTCTCTATCCTCCATTAACCATCCGGTAAAAACGTTTTGTTTTTAAGGCTTTGGCTGAAAAACAGCTCCATCCTCCGCCCTGCCGCCGCCGCCGCGCTCCGGATGCTGACACTTCGGAGCGAAAGTTGCCTTTGATTTGCGATCCGATTCTTTGTTGCGTTTCATAAGCAACTTTTTGCTGATATTGAACTTCTGGGTTTGATTACACTAGTACTGGCTTATTTACAGCTTCCCCGAAGTGTCATGTCGCTGTTTATCATCTCATCTGACAAATTTCACACCCGCTGCTGCTCCGTTATATGTATGTGTTTAGATTTGCGGCCAAGACATTGATTTAAAGGCAGCCATCACTGAATGTAATGGGGTTTTCTATATGTATCCAAGGCTTTTCAGATGCATTATCCCAATTTTGCACATTAATCCAGTCATGATCATATTTAAGCACCCTCAAGTTTCCTTCCCTGCATGCTCTCTGCAGAGTGTTCCCCTCCTTGTGGTCGAGATTAATGAGCCGTCCCTCCTTATCTGAAGCCCATTACTCAATTTTCCGTCCAGAAATTAATTTGCATTGGTCAGCCCTGAAAGATAATGTGACCTTCACGTTAGCTCGGGTGGCACATTAACTGAGGAAGACACCCTGGTTACATTTTAAATTTCTGATGCCATTAATTATACTGCAGCCTGGAGGAGATTATTTACTGTAGACGAGCTGTCCTGGTAAGGCACAGAGTAAAGTCTGTGTGCAGACTGTATAAGTAAGCCACAAAACTTTATATGTCTGCTTTGGTTTTAAGTGATCATGAGCTATTCTTATTAACAAGAAGAACACAAAACCACAGAAAACCGCCAGCCAGCCGAACCCCTTTCTGAAACATAGTAGTACAACAGAACACATGGACGCATGGGATCACTGAATGGTCTTCTGAGCCTTTGTTTGAACCAACTACTTTCTTGTTGAAAAGTCAGCTATAAACAAAAATGAAAATTACATAAATTTACTTTGCAATGAAATGCATAAATGCAAAATTAACATCTAATGAAAAACGGCCGCAAAAAAAAAGTTATTTTGCACTAAGACACAAATCTAGAACAAAAGGATGCTACATTTCCACAATTAGACACAATGGTTACACAGCCCTACAAAAAAAAAAACTAACAATCCCAGCACAGACTCAAAATCACTTAAGCAACTATGAAAAGATGTAAAACAACTGCCAAAAAAATGCAAAAATGACACATTCAAAGACAAAAAAATAGCAAACAGGGACACATCATATAATATACGTATGTGCATAAGAATGCAAAATTGCCATAGTGATGTAAAAACATTTACAAAAGGATGGAAAGAGTCTCTACAAAATAATTTCAAATGGATACAAAATGGCACCAGTTTGATGTAAAGTGGTTACAAATGGGTACAAAGTACATTACCTAGAAAAATACTTCAATGACTATGAAGAGATGCAAATTACTTGCAAAAACCTGTGAAAACATCAACTAAGGGATGTAAAATTACAAAAACAAGACACAAAAAAAGAAAGTGACGCGGAGAAAGTTACCGGTACAACATTACTTCAATTACTATGAAGAGCTTCAGAGCAACTGCAAAATAAAAAACAAGCAAAACAACAACTAAGAGGTGCAAAACTGGTACAAAGGGATACAAAATTGTCACAAAAAAGTCATAAAATACATAAAAAGGGATGCAAAAAGGGCACAAACACAAGCTTACATAAACGACTGGGATGCAAAACTGCTTCAAAACAGCAGCTAAAAATCTGAATGACTGAGGGGTGAACCACAAGTACAAAGGGAGGCAAAGTTGCCACAGTGAGACATAAAACGGTTACAAATTAATGCAAGAGAAGTCACAGATACAAAAGTACTTAAACAACTACAAAGAGATGTAAAATAACTGCAATACAGTGAAACAACAGTTAAGGGATACAAAACAAGCACAAAAGGGTGCAAAATCTCCACAGCAACACACAACACAGATACGAAGAGATGCAAAACAACCTTAAAGAGACTGGAAAAGACCAAAGAGACACAAATTGATGTCTCTCTCAATGTCTCATGCTCTTATGTAGGGCGGAGTGGGAAGCCATTTACATGTCTGTGCCCGGAGGCCATTTTTTCATAATTCATATTCACACCAATTAACACAGGATATTTCATTACAAAATAATAAGAATTATATGTCTTATGTGAATAATTACTTATTTTTGGAGATTGCCGTCACAAAGTCAGTTTTAAAGAAGAAAGTGACTCATCCTTGGCTTCCAGCTCCCATCCCGGATTCACAGCTTTTATATATAATTTATCGAGTAGAAAACCTTTTCAGAATTACGCCGGTAACGCTGTTATATTTCCACCAGTAACCTGTAGTTCATGTTGGGTTGATAAAGGAGCTGGGTTGATAAAGTTGCGTCAAAGCAGTTCGAATTAGGCCAGGCCTCGAATCAGCACAAAATCTTGCTTGGTTTGTGTGTGCTTTCTGCCGCGCTTCATCTCTGCTAGCCTTGTTGTGTGCTCTCCAGGGAGCTGAAACTCATGCATAATTAAAGCCGTCTCCTCACATGGATCCTCTCTCTGCCCCACTCTTACAAAACAGCACTGCAGCACATATGGCCTGTCAGAGGAGGAGACGTGTGATGGAGGAATGGCAGTGACAGAAACCTCAGAGCAGAGGTACAGAAAGATGGTTTATCTACGGCCTTTAGTACGACTCTAGGTTGTTGTTTCCGGTCATCTCAATTAGGACCTGGTGCTAAGAGATAATTAAAATCGAGACTTGTCGGTTCCACTGTCTTCCTGCTGTTTCCTGCCCTTCATAACCGATAAATGTCTTTGAGGGAATCTGATTTAGGCTGCCATGTTTTTGTCCATCTGGTTTGCCAAAGAGACTCTTGGCATAAACTGCTATTGGGTCCTTTCAGACTGTTGGCACGCATACTTAGCAATTGGCATGCTGATGGAGACAATGAAGGGAACAGAAAACAGGGCACTTGACCAGCAGCTTTGAGCCTACACTTGGAAGACCGTATCTGGTAAATTGGAACTTACTCAGACTGTGTTTTCCCAAATGCTAATCTTAAGAGGCTCATTTTACTTTCTCATATGTATTTAACACTTTTTTTAACTTCTTGAAACTGTGTTTTGGTTTGATATTTCAGCTTATATGCATTGTGAAGAATGTACAGTATGTATTAATATATTCTTAATTAACACCTCAAGGAGCAATGTGCTGGAAATAGCACAAAACATCTTTTACTGATGAGTCTGAGCCTTCAGCTGCAGCTCAGTCTTTGTTAGGGTGTAAAACCAAGAGTCAGTGTCCTGCATGTAAATTCAAACACAAAGGAGAAGTTTGACCTGTAATTATTTGCGTTCTGCTGCGCGTTCGAGGAGAAGATTTAAATCGCTCGGGTCTGAATTGTAAATCTACAGTCAGTTAGCTTAGCTTAGCACAAAGCTGGGAAGCAAAGGAAAACTGTTGAACTGTTACATCTGGACCTACCTATTTTTAAGTGTTTTTCCCAAATTGTTAAACACTTCCTGTAGCAGTCACGTTCACAATTGCTAATCAAATAATAGTGATTTTATTCCGGGTTTTGGAGGAACTCTTATAGCTTGATGATGAGGTCTTTCAGCCCTAGTCTGATATTTCTAAGTATTTTTTTTCTAAGTTAATGTAAATATGCTACAATAAAGTGCAGGGATTTTAAAATTTTTAAACGCCGCTGAACATTTACATGAAATAATGAGAGGGGAACATTTAGTTGTAGTTCAGGTGAAGTTGTTTGTTTTGATGCTCATCTTAGATATTTTGTTGAAGAGGTTGAAATTGCATTAGTGACTTCACGTTTTCTGTCATTCCGGCAACGGCCTATCAGAAATCTTTGAATACATATGAATGAGTGTCAAATAGCTAACGTTAAACTTTTATTTAAAAAGCAAAGCAAAATCAGCTTAGAAAACGGACACAGCCGGCATGGCGATCTGCTGGCACTGATCTGTCATTAAGAAGAATTAACTTTGTCAAACTGCCTTTCACAGGGCACGTTTCTAGGTCGGCTGAGACACTTTGTGGACATCATCGATCCCAGCACCCTGTTTGTATCAGAGGTAAAGTACCCAACAAATCCAAGTCTGTGACTGCACTACAAAGACTGGACTTTAATCTGGTATTCATGTATTTACACTAGCTGACTAAGTCTGTGTGGGATGAGCTAATGTTGATATTAACCGAAATATTGAGTGTTGAGGTACATATGATCTGGTATTTCCAGATTCATATGACACAGCTGTTTTACTTAGAGAACGTCAAACATTTGTTTCTTATCGGATTATATGCTTGATTTCTTTTGCCAAGAAAAAAATGCAATGCAAAA
>JASGAT010378434.1:0-12495 GCA_030220025.1 Chelon auratus
TCTCATGGTCAATGTTATTTACTTTTCCTGTCACTGGTTTTAATGTTCTGGCTGATCGGTGTATAATGGAAGTTTGTTTTAGGTTAAACCTGCAGTCAGAAATGTAGAAAAGTAAGTTCACACTTAATCTATATTTTCATTTGATAAAACATCAGAGGAGCCTTAACATCATCACATATTGCACGTGATTAGGTACAACTTCAATACTGAATTTGGTTAGAATAGAATAGTTGAATAAGTGGAGACTAAACAAGAGCTGAAAAACACTTTCTCTCAATGTGTACTTTTATTCACTTCCAAAATGTATTTATTTCAGTTTAAAACTATTCCATTTAACATTGATAATGTTGAAATATTAGTGCCTAAAGAGGTAAATGTTATTATTTGGATTAACTCTAGGCCTGTTTAGTTCAACATACTGTAATACATAAGGGTGTCGTTCTATAGTTGCCTGCCCAATGTAGATCTCCCAAGAATATAGAGTCCACAGAAATGTGCATGGAGGAAAATGGATGATGACTTACTTTGAAATTTGTTGCTTAAAAACTGGTAATATGAGAATACTCCAGCCAAGTGCCAGTACCTCAGAATGTACACATGTACATTGTACTTGAGCAAATAGACTTAATTACTTCCCAAGTATGCTCAGCCTTTGTGGCTCTGTTTTCCACTTGCTGTCGTTTACAGAGAGTGAAACAAATTTTAATTTTATAGGTTTCATGTCGTCATCCCACACGAAAGGTAGAGAGCACCAGTGTTGTGTGAGTGGTTTTTTGGACCAGTAGTAAGTACAAGAGAGGCAGAACCCGTCTAGGCAGACCAACAGGTCTCATGTGCATTGGCAGTTATAAGTCTAAGCGTAAGTAGCCCAGCAAACAAAACAGCAGTGGAAGGTAGTTAGTTTAGTTGCCGTGTTATTCTTAACCCCTGCAGGTATGCTATTAGCTGATCACTCTACACATCTCAGCAGTTTTGCTCTGGGTTTAGGATGTGGCTTGCAACCCAGCATCAGTCAGGCCAACTTGGTTTCTCAAAAAACTGCGCGCACTGATCCCTTTTATCCCTCTTATGACTAGATAACAACACGGATATAGAGTTCGATTGAAGTTGGTTGGACTTTATGTGAAGTGGAAGCTCACCAATTAGGACCAAAGTCCTAGTTTGATTAGTTTATATGTTTCTGGTACTCTTTCAATTTTAAATGTCTGAGTGCATCTACAATATAGTTTTGATGTAACCATGATTTACCTGTAGAGTAGTTTAATATAAGAAAGTAGAACACAAAACCAATGCTTTCCAGTGCTTTACATTTTCATTAAGCGCAACCAGATGTGCTATTATCTCAGTTTCACAACCACAACACCTCCCTTTTATAAGTCACAAATGATGAACTTACACTAAGTGTACATACAGTATTTGAAGTAATGAGAGCACAGTATATAGTACACTATAATGTATTATTGTGCCAAGTGTTGCTAACGCTAGAGCTTATTAGGTACTACAGGTGCCCATCAGGCTAGCTTCATCCTGCCTCTTTCCATATTGATAATCATCAAGAAAGTTATCAGTGGAGGCCTGACGTTGACTCATATGTGGGCATTTGGCGGTGAATGTCATCACTGTTTGGAAAATAATTGGGCCCTTTATATTATTTAGCCCTCTTATCTGTGACTAAGAAAAATTTCCCCTGAAAATGTCATCATCTGATTCCCGCAGGCAGTTGACCCATCAGCATTATTCATCCTTTAAAGGGGTTCTTTCACTACTGTAACTGGAATTTTACCCTGGAGCATCCATCCTCATTATGTGATCAAGTGAAGAGGCATTGCACAATGCCCTGAGGTTTTCACTATCTCTCCATGCGCTGAAGTGTTTACTTCACATTTAAAGTGGCCATCAAATGTTAGTATGCAGTGGTAATTTAATGAACTTAAATCTGGAATGCTGAGATACTGAGGGTATTATCTGATTATCTGACTCACTTCACCTGGTCTTATTCTTACTCAACACCAAGCGTTTGTAAGGCAGTGCTGTTTATGAGGTTGTTTGGACATGTACATGATAGATGCTTAACAATGATGGATTGGTCTGGTTCACCTCTGTGCCAGTAAGTGAAAGGCTGCAGGAGGCAAAATACCTGTATCTGTTCAAGTGTTTGCCTGTGTGTTAAACTGCGTGCATTCCTGGCGGAACACTGACTCAAAGGGGGCTGACAAAATCTTCGCCCCGTGGCTGCATGTAAATCCAGCGTCCAGCCACCCAGAGGTCAGGAGTTTTGGGGTGTTTGTCATTTCAGACAAGCATGCTGGGGCAGGCCTTCTGGTTTGCACTGCTGCTTCTCTCCTACACAGGTGGTCCTCACTTGTTATCACCCCAGTAAAGTCAGCTATTGTCTCTCCTGAGGGCAATTGGGAAATAAGTGGAAGTGGCACTTGGAAGCTCACCATTAGCTTATACCAGTTATTTAACAGTTACGACTGGCTCTAAGGTTGGCTTTCCTCTGTAGGTTAAATACAAAAAAGTAAGTTCTACACATGCCTGATGTGAACAAAATGTTGCCTAGGTTAAAATAAAAAAAGTACGATTGCATTTGCAATAATTTGGTTTGTCACAAGCTGGTAAATTCACTAAAGAGTTTGAACAGACCACGCTTTTATTCTAATAGAAAGAGAAAGCTGGTGATTGCTGTTGTACGTCTGGATGTGTTTTTTGTTCTAGACATGAAGCAGCTTGCCAGGACGAGATGACTGGTATCTACCTAAGAAATCTGAATCCTAGAAGGGCTCCCTCTTTTCACCTTATCTCTGCTTTAGGCCTCTTCTCTTTTTCTCCTCTTCAGACAAATGCTATTTTGGGCCTGGCGTATAGTGAGGCGTGTGACTGTGTCTTCTAATGTGTACATTAGTTTCAAGCGGGTGGCGGGTTTAAGGGATTTTGGTTGTGTTCTTTTGGCAGAAAAAGTTGCCAAGTGAGCGAGAGAGCAAGAGAGCAACACGTCACAGCATGCTGGTGTGTATCAAGTTGTCTCTGGTGTGTATGTCTGTGGATGAGGGTGGATGTGTGTGCATGCCTGTGTGTGCACGTGTGCATGAGTCATTTTGGCTGTTAATGCAGACACCCCACTACAGCTGCCATGTGCGTGCTGTTTGTTGACAAATTTGCCGGTCCTGTTTTGCTCCATGTCATAGGCCCAACACTCTGAAGTTATGGAACACGTTGGCGTCGCTTTGCGGCTGACAGATGGAGAGCCATTAAAAAGGGCTCAGTCAAATCTTTAGCGAGTGGAAAAAGTGATTTCGCGTACTCTCCGTCATTAGTGTATTAATGCATCTCCCTCCTATTTGACAGCCCTGCAGACGTTCGGGAATCCATTAAGTGATTCTTTGCCTTGACAGACCACATGGGCCCATCTACTGTACTTTGCTGTACGTCTTCAGTTGCCCATTAGTCAGATCGGGCCTAAGAAATGTCTCCGATGCCTAAAGGCTGAGGGGCAAGTGAGAGCCTGAATGACTGAACAGCCCCAGGGAGGGGGAGTAGAGTGAGACGTGAAAAGAGAGAAGGGTTGAGGATCTACTGTAGGGGTCAGAGGTCAGACCCATGGGCGCCTTAAGGATCGTATACACAGCTGTCTGTTTATGTCCTAGTCAGGAAGTAGTACTCAAAAAGGGATAGGGAAGGTTCAGACAGCAAATAGCTTCAAATGTACTTTTAATGAGACAGCTGCAATCTTCTACACGATGATGGTTCCATAAGTGCCCAGGGTGGTCCATAGGTATTAGCCGTAATGAGTGAATAACGATGTGTGCAGCACTCTAATCCTCTGTGCTCATTACCTAGAATGGGTCTGGAGAGACTTACCA
Organism: Chelon auratus; assembly: GCA_030220025.1. Taxonomy (NCBI): domain Eukaryota; kingdom Metazoa; phylum Chordata; class Actinopteri; order Mugiliformes; family Mugilidae; genus Chelon; species Chelon auratus. The sequence goes on from JASGAT010378434.1 coordinate 3,864, forward strand.
CTAGACTATCTACCTGGCTCCAAATACAGGCTGTACCCTTGCCTTTGCATCTGTCAGAATTAATGACTACTACTCTTTTGTTGGTCCCGCTATAAGACGACTTACCCTCGACGCTTGGTGCCATTGCATGGTTATCCGTCACTGGGATTGTTTTATAAATATGTCAGATCTCACCTGCTGGAGACTTCTCCTCCCCTTATCATCTCAAGCTCCACTCTGAATTTGTTCCAACTGCACGTTCCTCTGCAAACCCAAACATGCTAGTCCTCAACTTTCCATACCTGGAGTACTGCCACAGCCAGGTTACTGCATGCTAAATAACTCCCCAGCAGTCTAGACCACAAGCCTGTGTTGTTCTCACATTTAAGGCAGCTAGCCCTCTCCTCACCATGCACACCCTTACCTTCACACCACAGAAACCACCAGAGAACTCTTTAAAGGTTCCAAGGTACGTACCACAGTGGTGGGCCCCTTATGTTCCTGCTGAATCAGACAGGCAGACAGACAAGCCACTTCAAACCTCACCACTCATACCCTGAGCTCCAGAGCCGGGCTCCAGGAAGAAGGGCAGTGAAGTGTGGAGAGAACAGAAGCAGCTGTGGGAAGCATGTCTCCACTGGCCAGTGGCAACCGTAACAGAGGAGAGGGTAAGAGTTCTCCTGGGCTCTTGTGGAAGGTGAGGCAACTTAACACAGCTGGAACTACACGCCAACAAAAACCTTGTGTTTCAGTTTACATAACCATATCATATTCCTTCGTTCTATGTCCGTTTATTGATTTAGTTCAGTAAAACTTAGACAAATATCATCATTTTGCCAGCAAGGTATTTTGAGCAGCACTATTGTTTTTCTGTGGGCCTTTGTCTCTCTATATGAGGTGGATGCATGATGGCATGAAGAGGTGGGTGTACTCAAGAAGCTGCGTGGAGTCCAGCTGCAGCAGATGTTGATGATAGGAGATGCTTTACAACGATCCAAGACTGTTTTGGCTCCAGTGTCACTTTGTTCTTCATTGACAGATGTCTTTGGGATGCCATCAGGGCAGACAAAACAGATGAGCCTCTCAGAACAATGCAGTCAATTTAAAAAAAAAAAAAAAAAGAAATGTGTCAATGCTAACACTTAGTCTTTTCCCACCTATCCAATGCTTGGATCTGGCCACCAGGAAAGAGCAGGAAGAAACAACTTCTGCACTCCCATACACGGAGTACTTTAATGGAGGTTGTTGCAGTCTATGACTGCCAATCATAATCACAGCTTTATTGCAAAAGGCTTCACCTCCTGTTAACTGTTACCTGCCCCACGGTACACAGTTTGTGTGCCTCTTTTTTCTTTTTGTGTGCCTCTTTTTGAGTCTGTGTTATGAGGAATACAGTTCCTTACCAGGATGTAGACTTTTTTTTTTATATCCGGCATAAAACAGATATTTGTTATGGGAACAGTTTTGTGCAAGTTAAGTCATTGTTCGATTACATTAGCCCAAACAGTCGAACTACAGACTGCAGTTTATGAGCGTGCTAGGCAGGCCACCATGTTGCTCCCTGTAATGTCGTTGCCGTGATTATTTTGCTTACAGTGATTAAAATTATGACACTATTCAATTCCATTCACTGGCTTGTATTTTTTTTTGGAGAGTGACTTGAATCTAAACAAGCCATTTAAAAGTTGGTTGTGAAACGCTGCTACATGCAAGCTGGTGAGGGGCCCAGTGAGGTTGGACCACCCGCAAAAAGGTGCTGCAGACCCCAGGCTCAAACCAGTCCTAAGCTGCTGGCCAGATGGACCTTAGTTGACAAGTGACTAATTGTCTGTCCTCCACTTCTATCAAAGGGCAAATGTAGAACGAGGCCTGCATGGTCTGATATTATTGGGTCTAATGAAGCAGATGGCCACTACTGTGGCTTAGATATAGCTTGAGGCTGTGTCATGCCAATCTATGAGCATGCACAGGCTTTTTGTCAGAGTGCAACAGCATCCACAGGCTGTTTGCCCTGATGCATGCCTTCAGAACTGTTAACTGGATCCAGCATGGCTTGTTTGGTTCTGCTTAATTGTTTTTCCCCAGGTGCTAGTGGCTTATTTTGTGGTTTGTTTAGTTGTCTGTTAGTCTATGTGGCTTTGAGTTTGGTTTGTTTGCATCCAAGTGTGGTTTGTATGTGTATGTGAGTGTTCAGTATGGATGTGTGGTGGGGGTATTCTGCTGGTTGAGGCGGGGTCGTGTTTACAGAGCGGGTCCCAGCAGAGCCCAGATCTCTGACCCTCACATTCCAGAACCACCACTAATCGCCTCCGTCTGCTGTTCTTCATAGAAAGCCCTGCTGCATCTCTCTTGGCTCCATCTTTGCAGTTTTCTCTCACCCCAGTATAACTGCCCTCACCCCCAACAATGTCAGTCATTTAGTGCCTCCTGCCCATGCAATTTAACCCAGTCTTTAGTTGGATAGTGTAACGATTAGCTCAGGTTATGCAATATGACGTCAAATCATGTCAGTGAACAACTGCCCTTTGCCCTCATTTCTTTAATCAATTTCTCCATACACTCACATAGAGTTTTTCTTTCCCATTTTCTTGCTTTTGGTTGTTGTTGTTCTGCTCTCACAGTGAGCTCATTCTGGGCTGTGGTCATAGATGTGTAAATTAGAACCAGAAGAGTTTCTCAGAGTGAGGCACATATCCCCACTTCTCTTTCCTCCCTCCCTCTCCCCCTTCTTTCTTTCTGTCCCTTTTGACTATTTGAAAGCATTCCTGCTCTGAATGTTGGACGACCCACTCCTCTGCCTCCTTTTGGGTCCCCTCATACTTCTTGCTGGCCTGGCTGTCCTTTAAGCACGTCTTGGCCAGGTGCAGAGGTTTGCTCACAGCTGCCTGACAGATGATGTGAGGGTCTCTGGAGTGTTTCTGTGTCTTGTTGCGAAAACATTTTTGAATGTAGTTGCAAAGCATAGAGGTTGACTGTGAGAAAGGAGCTTGTGATTTGCGTGCGATTGTGCAGCTGCAGAATAGCTTTACAAGTGGTTTGTAGTGTATTTGCATTTTCAGTGTTCTTTATTTATTTATGCAGCATTAGTATGTGTATGAGCAAAAGGCAGACAACACAAGGCATCAGTATTGGCAGGCATGATGTAATAAAATATACATCTGTCTGGCTCAGCACTTTCTGCATACTGTTAGACCATATGCCTTGAAAATGATCCCTTCAGAAGTCAGTGATCCTGCTGTAACTGCAGAGTGCTTGTGCCGTAATGGAGACTCCATCCATTATCGCACTGCCAATGCATACTGATTATTGAGAGAGGGTAGGCCGTATTGTGGAATCCCATGGGGATGCAGAGAATGGCTGTTAAAGGGCGAAATGGAAAACAAATGTTGCAAAATTTGCCACAAAATTAGAATTTTAAAAGATTTAGCAGTAATATTTGTGAACACAAATACATCCCAATATATATAAACATATATGACATGTTTTTATATATGTTGTTGCCCATGAAGATGGATTCATTTTATTTTTTGCGTCTTCTCACGAAATGATTGTGACAATGTGATGTGTATCAACAGGTATGAAAAATCTATGACAAAAACTTTATGGGCAACAGTGTGTGACTGCAACCTCCTTGTTAAATGCAGCCAGTGTTTGCATTGCATTGCTTTCCACTTTAAACATATCAAATGCAGTGTGTTGTGTCATATCCAACGGTCCACACCCAGCAAGTTTGAACTGGCGATGAACCAGACCAGGATCTCTGTATGTCTCCACTTGGATATGATCCATACAGATAAGGGTATTTTGATTAGGAGATCCAGAACATGCATTTTATGCAGATGCCAAAAACCAGGATAGCCCTATGAAGGACATTCATTTTAAATGAGCAACACACTCATAAAGTATAACATTACTATGTATATATTAATATTTAAAGATTTAAAGCCTGTAGTCTTGCTATTCCCAAAGATATTTATTGTACTGGGCAGTAGCTAACTTGAAGACCACCTGTCTTTATGGTGTAGGCCTTAGAGAGCACCACTGGAACGCAGTGTCTCAAAATAATACATTAGGATTTCACACATTACACAATGCACAATTGTTTCATAATTGTTAATGTTACCTGATAAAGTTATATTAAGTCACCACATCAGAACAATAAATTAAAGGTGACCGGACTAGACATGGCAACTGAATGAGACGGTGAGAGATCGGGGTCAGATGAGAGGTGTTTCCTATCTCTCCCTCTCTCCCTCTTTGTTGGCGTCACAGCCTGTGCTATCTGTCCTCGGTGCGCTTCCCTCTCGCCTTCCCTCCCGTACTTCCTTGACGTGTCTTGAAAAGTGTGTCTGTTGTTGCCTGTGTTTTGTCTTTGTGTTGAGGCAGCATGACTTTGACTATAGGAATTCATCAATACGCTCCTGTGACTGTAGTGTGACTTTTTAATCCATACTGTCTAACTGTGTCTGTCTGCATATGTTTTCTCTGCTAATTTATAGTTTGTTACCCTGGTTTCAGTGCAGCTGAATGAAAGGTGTGAGTGTTTTTGTTTGTGGACTGAATGGTTGTAGCACACAATAGCACACAATAGCTCAGTTTGAAGAAAACCAATGTGGAAACCAGTGTCCTCGGATATCCAAGAATAAATAAGCCAGGTATTAATTTCCTGCTCTTTGTCTGGCACAGGTTGTTGATTTGTCATGATAAAGACGTGTTCTAGGCCATTGTTCATAGTATGTTCGAGTGTGTATTTTTGTACTGTTCCTATTGGCCGGATTTTAAATGTGTATCCTGTGCACTACTCAGTCACGTAGTCTGAAAGATTCCCTGGCAGGAGCAGTGTTTTAGCCTGGGTGCATTCCAGCCAACCAGCAGGCCTGGGATGACAGGGAAAGGCACAGAGGTTAATGATTAGTCCCATGTTCTTGCTGCATTCCATGGGGTGACAAGAGGACATGGGATAAGGGGTAGAGAAATGAAGCAAGCTGGGCAAGCCTTTACAGGCCCATTTCCTATTAATTTTGAGTGCTTTGAAGTGCACTTCTCAATAAAAGCCATGCAGCATGGCCTTCATTGGTGGAGGTACAAGCACCATCTCCCTTCTTATCATTAAAATGTTGTGCAACTTTTACCCAGTGAACTTTCACCATCAGGCTGTGAGGTTTGTTTGCTTTAGCAAGTCAGGCCTTGACTCATTACTGATAGAGTCCTTACAATTAGTGACCAGCCAGGACAAATAGTGTGGGACATTCATTAATCTAAGTTTTGATGGATTAAACTGTAATTTATTGGGACAAAGTGTGGTTGTTAGTTTACCTCACCCTTTGCACAGTGATCATATTGTCCTCTTAACACACTGGAATGTTTTGTGCAACCTGCTCTCTTAATGTCTTCTTCCTCCTCTGTGCTCATCTCCTGTCTTTCTGTCAGTCAACCCTTCACCTTCTCTGTGCCTCTGTGGTGGAATTAGACACATTATTAGCGTGGATGGCTTGATCAGCGGGTAATCTGGGAATTAACGCCACCAAATGACTGACGAGCGTTAATGCGGCCATCCCTATCGTGCCTTTTGCCCGTGAGACAGGAGAAATCCACTTTCATGAATGCCGACAGTATCAACTATGTCGTTATCTTGATCTCTCTGTCCTGTCTCTCTCTCTTCTTGTGATCCTCGTTGCATAGACCACATCACAGACATTCATCAAGCCATCTTTTGTTTTCTGTCTGCCCCCTCCCCTCTCTCCCACGTTTCATCAGCCTCGATCCCATTTTTTGCATGTGAGTTGAAGGCAGTGACTCCGTACCGACGAGGCTTTTTCTGTGGAGACTCAAGCATCACCTATCCCTACGTGGCTAGAGAGGCCATCCCTGACAGCCTCCTCATCGCTGGTGGCATAGCCATCACTGGAATAACAGTAAGTCAGTTATACCTTAAAGCATCTATTTGATAAGCTGTAATGGAGCATGTGCTCATATTAAATGTGAAACAAACATATTTTCACGTTGCTAGCCTGGTGAGGTATTAATGTTAACTAATTTCTCTTTCTGTCTTATTTCCTTCACAGATCGCACTGGGTGAATGCTACAGGGTGCGCTTTCGAGGTGTAAACTCACGGGCCTTTGTTCGAAACCGCTATGTGTCGTGCCTGTACAAGGAACTGGGAAGCTTCCTGTTTGGTTGTTGTGTGGGTCAGTCGCTCACGAACATGGCTAAACTAAGCGTCGGTCGCCTTCGACCCAACTTCCTGTCTGTCTGCAACATCACCTATGCATCCATTAACTGTGATCCCGGCAGCTACGTGTCACAGGTCACATGCAAGCAGCCTAACCTGAAGATGGTGGAGGAGGCAAGGTGTGTGCTTTGTGTGCGTGTTTGTTTACAGGATAAAGAAAGCTTTAGTAATCCCCAAAGGGCAATTCAGTTTCTACAGTCCACCATCTAGACATACAGCCATTCACACAACAATAGCAGGAGTAGCATGATATAGCCTGGGTCCAGTTACAATTAACAAGTAATAAACAATTTTCTTTAAAGAAAAAAAAAAGATAGAGAATAAAAATAAGATAAAAATAACAGCCCAGAATAAAAGGTAATAAAAAGGTAATCATTTCCTCAACTCAGTATTTAACAGCGTAATAGCTGAAAAAATAAATGATCTTGAATAATGGTTTGTCTTTCTGGGAGGCAGCATAAGAACAAATTCATTTCCAAGAATATGATGTTGGTTCATCAGACTTTTTGCTTTTGGGAGGACACGTTTCTCCCAAAGAGAATTCAGGTCGCACATTTGGATTGGTTTCTGTCCTTCACTGTTATATTACCAAACCAACAAATGAAAGAAAAAGTAAGAAGGCTCTCAATATATGACAAGTGCACAGCAGAAAGAATGGACCTGGAGACACCAAAGGAATTAATCCTGCGCAGTAAATTAACGCTCTGCTGGCCACGTTTGACCACTGACTCAGAGTTAATTTCAAACTTCAGCTGAGAATTAAAAACCGTACCCAGATATTTAGAAGAATTTACAATCTCCACATCCTCACCATGAATCCTGTATACTGATGTATTTGTCACTTTTCTTTTTAAACAAATGATGAGTTCCTTAGTTTTAAAGACATTGAGGTCAACAAGGCTGTTGTCGCACCACTGTACAAAATCAGGGAGTGCACGTCCGTGGTCTGACTCTGCACCATGGAGGAGTGACCGCAGAGCAGTATCATCTGAAAATTTAATAAGAAAACTGTCCTCTTTAAGAGACCTGCAGCTATCTGTGTATAAAATGGACAGCAGCGGGGAAAGTACACAACCTTATGAGACCATTTACTGAAACCTCCGTCAGCAAGTTTAAGAACAAGGCTAAAAGCTGGTCAGGCAGATCAAAATGAGAAGCAAGCCTCTCAATTAAAATATAAGGCTGCATTTTGTTAAAAGCTGATGAGAAGTCTGCAAATAAAAGCCTTTTCCAGATGCTTGTAAATTTTGTCCAGGATAAAAAGTTTAGCATCATCCACTCTTTATTTGTTCACCTTCACTTGTGGAGTTAATGTGTAACCTTCATGTTCTTTTTTTGATCTTCTCTTTCAGAAAGTCATTTTTTTCTGGTCATGCTTCTTTCGCAATGTACACCATGCTCTACCTGGCAGTAAGTCACCTCTACTTCACAAACACAGACACAGACATGTGACCGTCACGTTCACCTGAGCTCATGTTGTGTAATTACGGTATTAGACACTGTGTTTACAATGCTGGGGGAATATCACACCTATCACCTCTTTTTCAGTTATTAAAGACAATTCCAATCCCTAGAGGCCAAGAACACTGTATGCAGCTATTAACTAAGCTAATTAAACATGCACAAACACACAACGAGACATGTGCTGTTAAATAAATTCACACTTCCTCATCGTGAGGGAGGAGATCTTTGAGAGCAACAATTCTCTACAGGCATCCTGTCTCAAATTGAAAGAACTAGTGAGACGGAGCGATAGAGAGAGGGGGGCAGAGGGGTGTGTGTGGGTGAGGGAGAATGTTTTCCACAGGGAACATGAATAGATGAAGAGACTCCACAGACAGAGGAGGCCTTGTTGTGGGTCTCATTTAGGGGAGGGGGCGGTTGGCTGAATATGCCTGCTGAGAGATCGACAGGCTTCTTTCAGCAATGGACACCCTCTCGACCCCCCCAGTCTTCTCCATTCTTCATCTTTCTCTTTCTCTGCCGTTGCACCGCCCAGCAGTCATGGGTACATTGTGAGAGAGAATAGTTGGAGGGAGACAAAAGCACATAATTGTCCAGTGTTTTTTTTTCCAGTCCAGAAAAGGTTTACAGTCCACATACACTGCTTGGCCAAAAAAAAAGTCGCCACCAAAAAAAGGTCGTTGGACCGCCTTTAGCTTTGATTACAGCTCTCATTCACTGTGGCATTGTTTTGATAAGCTTCTGCAGTGTCACCAGATTTATTTCCATCCAGTGTTGCATTCATTTTTCACCAAGATCTTGTATTGATGATGGGAGAGTCTGACCACTGCGCAAAGCCTTCTCCAGCACATCCCAAAGATTCTCAATGGGGTTAAGGTCTGGACTCTGGACTCTAACCTGGTCATTCAGTATATTCATATAATCAGCTGACCTCATTCTTTGGCCACATAATGTTG
>JASGAT010378444.1:7186-28618 GCA_030220025.1 Chelon auratus
CACGAAGACGCATGCATCATCTCTAATTACATCGTTTCACAAGGCAGGATTACTGCGACGTCTAAAATACTTTAACTACTCAATCCTCGTTATACAATAACGGCAGACGATTGCCAGTCTTATTAGAGTCATTTAATTCATGTTTTAACTTTTACGCATGCCGTAAAATTGCTTTTATAGCTGTTTTGTTGTGTTTTTGGCACTACTGAGACTCTTGGGCTAAAATAGCTTTAATTTACAGCCTTCCTCCAGAGGCTCAGGCAGGACATTTTCTATTGTGCTGTTCACAAATAACCAGCTATTGTTCACGGCAAATCAAAAACTACATTCTGTACACCCTGGCTGTAAATTACTCAGAGCTGTGTGCTCCTTTCCACTTTTACTAATCTGCATGCTGACAGTGGGATGATACAGTGGGGAGGAGGAGTGTTGAAAAGTGGGGACAAGTGTGGATTACGATCTCGCGAGTGCCTGAGCGAAGGAGACAGATCACATAGACATTCCCGCAAAGGCCCTTGTGTCCCGGGCTGCGACACAATAAGAAAGCCTGCGACCGTTTCAGCTCCTAAATCATCACCACGCACGCTTTAATCATTTCCGACCAGTCTTTGTTAACTTATCCTTCTCTCTCCTCTCTAAAACACACAGAGCTGATCAGACTAAAACGAGGCTAATTAGCCGCTATAGGCTGAGTAAGCAGTGTGGACGCTGTCAGTGTGCTGAGGGAAATGCCAACAGAAGGTTCATAAACGCAGGCATTAACCAGACAGATTTAAGCCCGTAGCGCTGCTGCGTACGGCCAGCTTCATGGCATTAGCTTTATCTTTAAAAGCTCTGCTTGCTGCAAACAATCAGAACCAAACTTAATGGAAACAGAAATAGCCTGTTGGCGAAAAAGACACGCAAAAAAAAAAAAAAAGAAGGGGTTTAGCTTTGTTCTTTTTGCGGATGTATGTGTGTGTACGTGTGTTCTCACGTCAAATGCGTGCATGTTTAAACATAAGGCCTCCGCGTTAATCCGAACACTTGAGGCGAAAGCGGAAGAACAAAGAAGTGAGCCTCAGAGCAGATGCCTAACACCTCTAAAAGGAGCCCTGCGCCCCATAAAATAAAAGCTTGTCACCGCATTAAAGGAATCGTTAGGTAAAAGCAAAAGCCGTCAGAGTGCCAGTCCTTCTCGTGCCATTAACGCAGATTAAAGCTTGTATAGAGGACTTTACCTATTTCACACGTGGGTAACTATAAACAACAGATGTCAGCGCACGGATTCGACAACAAGTTTTGCCCATTTGTTTTCCAAGCGTTGGCGTAAAACATTCCTGATGCACCTGGATATGTTCACATTGAAGACACGCATTTGAGCATCCCTTTCTTTTTCTCCCTCGGGCAAACTGACACAGCGTAATTCGTCTGTTAACAGGTTTTCTATCTCTGTTCGTTGGTCTGACTTTTTTCCACACACAAAGGCACGTCTCCTCCTACCGTACAAGGATTCTTTTCCAGCCCTCCCAGCTGGCCCCTAACTGGCCTAAGGTGGTTTAAATATCTGAACAGAGCAAGTACTCAGAACAGGAAGGGGAGATGAAACAAATGAGATTAAAGCTGAGAGAGAGAAATAGAGGGGGAGGCAAAAAATCTGCTTCTGGCCTCCTGTGGTCTTTAGTGCCAGCCGGCAGTTTTTCGGTGTGGTTGCCGAGTAACTGGGCTGTGCCGGTCACCGCGCGTATTTTCCTCAGGGCTCCCGGCTGAGCGGTGCTTTTCTCAAGGACTGTTCCACCAGGAGCAGCAATGAGTAAGTGAAAAGGGAAGGCGGATGGTTAGAGGAGGAAGAGAGGAAACGAAAAAGGGAAAAAAGAAAAGAAGGAGACAAAAAAAAGAGGAATAATATCAGGTCCATCCTTGAAGGCCATGTCCAATTACTCGTCCATCACGATGCTGTTTCTGTTGCCGTGGTAACAATTCATATCTGCTTTTCCCTTCCCTGTACCCTCTGAACTGTGGTTATTGGCACTTTTTTCTGCCTCCACCTCTGGTTAACAGCTGGATGGAACAACTGACACTATGGACACTAAGAATGAATGCTCATTAAAACTAACCGGGCTTTACTAGGAAGGAATTATAATAAAGTTATACAGTCAGCATTGTCTAATATTAAAACACAATGGAAGCTGTCAAAGTTTACTTCAGCCCTGGAGGAAACATTGAAATAACCGCAACGAACCGAGGGAACAAAACTTTAAACACGTTTCTTGACCTTTTTCTACCTGCGCTTTCTTTGTCTCTTTGTGCTTCCTCACGCACTTTTTCCTTGAAAAACTGATTTATTTAAGGCCTTGTCGGTTGCTTAGAAACCATACAAACAACTTTAAAAAGGCGATTATTCTACGCCGAAGCTTCCAAAGCTTCCAAAGCTTCAAAACGCAGAGTCAGTCTGTGTGTGTGAAAGCCAGATAATTACCCAAGCACAGGCCTGCCCCACTCATTCCTTAATTGGCTGTCACACAGTCGGACAGAAGTGAGGAGGAAAAAAAAGGAAAACAAAAAGTCACAGCCGAAGTCAAACTTCCGAACTGCAGGTTGCAAATTACCAAGAAAAAAAATAAAGAAATAAATTGCTTATCTCTTTTCTTTCACATGCACACGTTCAAACACACGAGCGCGGCATGTATTTACTTTAATCAGTACATGTCAACAAATGGGCAAGTGTGGGTGTGTGTGTGTGTTATTTACCTCTCCTCACGGTTCTGGCCCACACACACTCGACCTCCGTGGCGAGGGGTCGGGTTGCTGCAGGAGCGCTGACGCACCTGGAAGCCGATGCCGCAGCTAGTGCTGCAGGGAGACCAGGAAGTCCAGGGAGTCCATGCTCCGTTTCTATGGAGACGCACAAATGGGTTACTTTAACCACGGACTGACAAGTGATGCAATTCTAGCCGGTAGATGTGAATTTTTAAACCTAAAAAAAAAATCTTATCTTTTGATCATACCATGTGAACTGCTCCTTTTGTAGACAGTTAAATTAAGTTACCGAAGCAGATACAATCACAGAGAAGATGAAGCACTGTATCTCCTACAATCACATAAAACACCTTTGCTGTTTCTTGGGCCAGAGTCTTGTGTTTTTATTGTTGGAGAAGAAATAAAATCTTGGGCTGGGAAACACATTCCTCATTACAGACTGCACAGAGGAACGGACAGGACGCTATATATCATCAGAATGAAACCCGGTGTCTTGGCTGCCAAATGACGAGCGTTGGGAAATAATTTAACTTATGAAAGTATAGAATATACATGCTTGCCAGTTTATTAGGTACACTAGAGAAAACAAATCCATTCTTATATAACAGTCCTGCACTAAATCCTTCTTTGTGACTGTTATAAAGTTCAATTTATGTTGAAACTGGGCAAAAATGTTGTAATTCAACTGTACAACGGAGACTGTAGTTTGTGGGGCTGTTAAACTGAAATAAATGCTAAAGTCTTTCTGTTATTTAGCCTAGCCCACTTACTAAAATGGGCCATCAAAATAATAGAAGCGTCGCTGTGTCAGTACTAGGGGTTGTACAGACTGGTCGACACTTTTAGCGTCATTCCGACTTGTCACGCGACAATAACAACATGGATCCTTCTATTAAATACTACTGACAGTGATGATACAGGCTATACATATCTGCAGCGCGCAGTAGGCCTATGTAGTGCTTGAGCTGTTTGTTCTCAGCGTGGTCTCAGGGCTGGTTTGATTTTCAGGTCTGTTGCGTTCTGTTAATTGACATTGCTGCTGTGGTTGTAGAGAGAGTTTTTTTGTCCATGATGTCAGTGAATGCACCATGTGAAAGACTGAAGTTATGCTAGAGCTGAAAGTTTGCCAGGTAAGAACATATTAGAAGTGTCAGACTGACAGTGTTTATGGTGTGAGACGCTACAATATGGGAATACTGGCAAGAATATAGCTTTCACTGTTGCAAGGCATTATTTTCTACTGTTTATATTATTCACATCATCAGCGATTGCCAACGTCGACTTTCACCACAAAATAGTCGACCTTCAAGAAGCTAGAGCAGAATGCATTTGCTTTCACTGATGTACCTAATGAACTGGCAAGTGTGTGTACATATAAGAAAAAGGACTGAACTGAAAAAGGAAATCATCTTAAAGCTAATATTCATAAAGGCATGATTATAATCCTACTCTCGTGTGAAGTTCAGGGAAGGCATATGTATATTTATCCGCATGCATTAAGCAGTATGGTTTACAGCCGTTTAGCAGCTTCTTGTAAACTTTTCTCACTGAATTAAACAGAGGTTTCAGATAAGACTAATCTTTTTCACACTTGTCGGAAGCATTTCTGGGTTACAGCTCTCTCATTTTAAGAGAATGTGTTGCTTTCTTCCTGTCTCCAGTTTACTGTGAATTGAACAATGGCTACTCTCGGTCATCCGTTACACTGAAAGATAAAAAAAAAAAGTTGGAAAGTTTCTCTTTCAGTAAATAATATGTTGACACGTCCTATTTGGTAGGCAGAAGACCGATGCAGCAGCAAGTCTTCAAAGTAGAACTCAAGAGTGTTAAAATCAGTACTATGTCAGCTGAGAGAGAGAGAGAGTGCAAAAAACAACACCCAATCAACACTTGTTAGCCCCAAATAGCTGACGGTGAATATGTAACATGGAAAAGTTTACTGTGTGTGGATCCCTAATGAGTAGGTGCGAGGTGGAAGGAATAAATTAATTCTTTAATTTCACATATCTATGTACGGGAGATTATTAACAGTGACAAAAGAAAGATAAGAAGTGCTGGTTTATGACTCATTCACCTGGAGCAGTTGGCGACCTCAACGCTGATCCCGTGACACTGTTGGCCGCCACACTGAGGGGCAGGGTTATCGCAGGCTCGTGTCCGACACAGACAGGACCCCGCATTGCCTCCATCGCTATGGCTACAAGTCGACCATCCTGACCAGGAACCAAATCCTCCATCGACCGTCACATTACGGACCTGTTAAGAGCAAGAAAGAGCCAAAAATAAAACATTTTAAAGTAATGGCTTTTCTCAGAAACTGGCGATTGCATTAGAGCGATGCTCTCAGGAATGCGTTGCTCAGGGAAACACAGCCCACATGTACGAGTGGATGCAAGCCCAAATCAATTTCCCTCAAACAGATGCAAAAATAACTGCATTACATCATCTGTGGCAGGTCCTAAATTGTGCAGTTATGTGCTGTAAACATGAGGAAGATGTATGAAAATAGTCTCGGGATATGATGAGATCCCAAAATGGAAAAAAGTGAGATTTGGAAAGGCAGATGAAAGATGCGAATAGACACATTTGAGGGGCAGGAATATGAGGAAATAAAAGTGGCCCCCGTAAATGAAAATCTGCAGCAAGACAGAATCAAACAGGAAGGCTCAGATATTGCGGGAGCTATGAAGCTGTGAGTGGTGTCCTGGGCTACATACAAAAAACCCCCCAAAACAACCCAATATGAGAGCCGCCGATGATATGAGCCATGTCGCAGCCACATTTCAGGGTGATTTAAAAATGCAAAGAACATTCTCACACGAGGAGAAGAGAGAGCATGATCATCAGCTGCTTTGGCAGAAGCAGAATAACGTCTGCCTTCCGCTCACTTTGGTAATTGAACTCTGCCGTTTGCCTAAATAGGGGACGCTTGGCTGAGACAGACAACATCTGCATCAGCGGGCTGCCTAGAAAGCAAACAACGACGCAGAGACAGCCAATATTGCAACATCATTTACAGCTGGGACTGTAAAGGATTTGGTAGATGTGTATTAAGAACTCTGTGAATATTTTATGCTGCATTTTTCTCATTAAAAAAAGTATTAAAGTAAAATGAGTTCTTTTTAACTGTTGGCACATGTGTAATATCTTTCATTAAAACGGCAACACAGAAGAGAAAGGACACCCGAAAGAGGATTAAATCTGAAGGATGATGAAAAGCACTCAAATTTGAAAGAGAAATAATTTATTTTACGGACTGAAAGTGCAAAAGTTTGTCATTTTTTTTTATATTCTAAAGAATACGATGACAGGGAAAATGGAAAAGTGGGCTTTTTTAAAAAAAATAAATAAATAAAACGTATTGAGTGGATTTACTTTACCAGAGTGAAAACTTACAAAAGTGCTGCTAAGACTACTTCCCCCTAAAGCCACAGAGAATCTCATTTTTGTTTCTGCGCAGACATTGGACTGTTATGCCAGATGGCATTTGTGAATAGGTCGGTAAAGCGTATATCCTGTCTGTGCCTACAAAACGAAACTCAGCGCGCACGCCCTCGACCGGCCTCCAACATCCACACTTCCACTTTGCGGGAGAACAAGCGGTGCAGACGGTCAGGCAGCTTAGCCTTCTGCAAACTGTTAAGGGACTCATGAGGAGTGAAACTGTAACTGTGATAAAAGACCACGTCTTGTTTGTCCGTTTTTTGCGTCTTGCCGTTGGAATTGTTGCAAACTCACAATCTTTTCCTGTTCTGGCTTCAGACCCCTTATTGTACAGCCATTTCTCTTAATCCACGCTCACTCCAAGGGTTCTTTCACATCTAGTCTGTTGGAGCATTTCTCCCCAAGGGTCGGTTTGTTTGCTGGTGTGAACACAGCAACAGCAATCTGTGGTTAAAGTGGGTGGTCTCAGGGTGACTAGTTACCCATGGACCAATAGGACTAGGTCGTTGTAAGCCTCCAGAGCAATTAAATGGGAAATTTATGACGAATCACAAAACAGTTTGCAAGCCAGTTGTGTTGAAGGCATGTCAGAACTTTGTCTTGACTGGGTGTGACAGTGTTGCCAGATATACGGTAATTATCGTATTCATATGATAGCCTATGCGATATAAAAGGTCAAATATATGACAGTTAGCCATTTGACTGACAGTGAATGAAGCAGTTGTTTCATTCAAATGGTCAAGCCTCTGCGTTTATTCCTTAGGTCAGTGGTGTCAAACTCAATCAGACAGTGGGCCAAAATTAAGAACTGACTTCAAATCACGGGCCAACTAGATGGATATTTATTTATAATGAGACAGAATTTCTTTTCAAATGTATCATCAGAAATCATTCATACAGAAACATGAATTTAATTTTTTCCAAGCCATAATAATATGAAGAATTTAGCATAAAACTTGTGGTTGTGTTCCAAAACACTTATCCCCAGACTATTTTACAAACTGGGGCCAATATGATACTATTTTTCACAAGACACTGTGAGATAAACAGTCCGCAGTATGGTTTCCTAACATTACTTGTATGAATTCGCTGTTATCAACACTTTGAGTTGACACTAGTATAAAATGAGACTAGTGGAGCTAACATTGTGGTTACTATACAGTGGAGAGCGGAGCTAACCATGGGGCTAAATTAGCATGCTGCTGTTATTTGTCTAACGGACACTATCTGCATGTTAGTATATATGTTAACTAACCGGTGTTTAGCTGTAGTGGTGCTGTCATTTATATTTTGGTAAGTTTTCTCTGTGCTACTGTGGAACAGTAGGATAACCGATTTAGCTAGCTTGTTGTCTGCTAACGTCTTTGTGTAAGAATCTCTGTTAACATATTTTAGTATTTAGTGCTCTAATGCTTGCGGCTTAAGCTTTTATGGGTCAACTGGGACTGATGTAGCTTCAGAGAGCCATGCTGCCAAGACAACCATGAGACTCTGATGAGTTTGTCGATAAAGTTGGGAGGGAGGGGGAGCTGACTGTACCTGCCTGATACCAAAAGTTCAGCTATTGCAATGCAGTCTGGAATTTGTAGTATCAATGATGCACATGCAAAATACCCGCGGGCCACTTCTGATAGATATAAAATATTATCTTGTGGGGTGGATACAATTGCCCCGTGGGCTGGATGTGGCCCGCAGGCCTTCAGTTTGATGTGTGTGTCTTAGGTTATTGCAGTTCCATGCACATAAAATAGCTTTGATTTTAAATGCACTGTCCTAGCATGTGATTTTTTACAAGCTGTTTTAGTACATACGATAGTTTGGGTCAATATTTATTCATTTCCCATCTGGCAACAATAGCGTGTGAACACAAACTGAATCGGGGTTAAATGCAACATCTTAACAATATTGTATCTTGCTGACAACACATAGGTGTGTGAAAGTGCCCTAAATAATAAGGATAAGAGAGCAAATAAATATTCTAGCAGTGGCACGCAGCCACAAGAAGATAAATCAAGTATTAGTGGCTAAACTAAGCGAACATGCATGTTATCTTTGATCAAATCCTGCATTTAAAGTTTAAAATCTCGGGAGAATGTACTTTTTTTTCTCCGAGAGTTAGATGAGAAGATTACCGCCACTCCTATTTTCCTCCATTTATTATGATGCTGGAGACAGGAGACAGCTTAGCTTATCGTTCTGATAGGAAAGTGCGAGGAAGCAGCTTATAAAAAGTTCTATCTTGTTCGTTTATTCTGAATAAGAAGTGAGGAATAAAAAAAAGAAGCCGAGGGTTTATGGAAAGGTAAAGCTTGTCATTTTGACACTGTTTTGTGTGGATTATAGAAATGTGAGAATACTGCTTCTGTGTTCCAGGTAAAATGAAGCCAGGCCAGCTGTTTAGCCCTGTTTCCACTCCACGCTAAGCCAGCCTTCCTGTCAAACTTTATAGCATCAAATGAGCATATTTACTTATTATGTACTATAAGCAGCATGCAAACAGTGTGATCAGCTCTGGAAGCTTTTGCCTCAAGCACGAAAAAAAAACAAAAAATAAAATAAAAAAAATGTTGCCAGCATCAATTATTCCTGCACATTTATGCCTGTTTGATTGTTTGTACACATCTATGTATGCGCGCGTGGTGTCGGCCAACTTTCTGCTCCGCTACCAGATGTCACTGAGTGCTCGATGGCTCGGGTGCCAAACATTGCTCTGAACATGAAGCCGCGTTACAAGGCCACAGAGGCACACGGCACCGCTCTCGCCTGTGACCGGCTTGAAAATGACGCCCGCGGAGTCGCTGAAATTGATGGGCTCGCCGCGCCCTAACGCTGCTCCCAATTTTTGGTGCGCGTTAAAATAAATGGAAGAGCCGTTTTGCTAATGAACCGGCCGTTCAGAGGTGAATGACTGAGGCAGCATTCTTGATCGGTCGGCTCCCTTAGAGTGGTTCAGATGCTCTGTTTAGCGTGGACAGGTCTGGTTTTAAGGGGCAGTTGCTTGTGAGTATCTGGAGAGCAGGATTTTCAGACGAGAGCGAGCAAAGCCCAGTGACGATGACGGCGTTTTCTGCCAAGTTTCAAAGCGGAGCCAGAAACGACTTCAGTGACGTACGAACGGATCAGATGGCAGCTGTGTGATACTCACGGGACATTTTGTGATGCTCTGCTCCCACTGGCTCATTCTGACACTTTCCTCCAGGGTGGTGCACTTCTTCAGCAACATATCCCATCCACAGTACGGGTCCCTGGCTCCCACACAGGCTCTAAAACAAGAGAAGAAAGTTCAGATTTTATGGGCTTTTATTAACCTATCACATAAGCGTGTGGACAGCTGGGATAAACTGATCGAAAGGGGAGATTATGGAGAAAGCAAAAAAGACAATGTGGAGAAGGGAATGATGAATGGAAAGAGATAAGATGTAGGAGAAAGAAGGGGGAATTTGAAAGATTGGTGAGAAGAAGAGGTGGTTGGAGAGAGGACAAAGAGGAGAGAAAAGACAAGTAGAGAAGCTACTCAAGTGAGAGAAGAAAGGCAGAAAAAAAGAAGGTAATTTTGTTTATGAATGTCGAGCGCCCGATATGGATTAGATTGCATCAGCATCATAAAACTATGCCTTGACACAATTTTCAGACTTATTTTTCAGGTAATCTTCAGCCAAGCAGCAGGATTAGTTCGCCGTCGGGTTCGCACGCGTTAATTCCTGAACAGCTTATCAGCCCAGCCAATATTCACGGTGAGCACACCGTAGTAGAGCACAGAGCCGCCTCTGTCTTTGCCGTATCTCCTTCGAGATGGTTTATTGAGTGCAATAAAAAAAAGCCTGATGTTAGTCTTTTCATATAAATAAAAGCCTGCGGTGACAGCACAATGGCATATCTTTGAGCCGCAGGCGTCGGCGCTGCCTGCCGGGCCCCTGGTGAGATGTGACAAAGTTGTCCGTGGTTTTCATAACAGTCACAAACAAGTGCGCTTATGCAAGAAAAGCATGATCATATGTTATCTATTCATATGAAATTTCAGAAAGCCAATATTCGTGCTTGGGTCCGCGGAGAAGGTGGCTGATATATAACGTCTGGTGGAACAGAAGGCAGGAAGCTGAGAGCTGCAGACGGTATCTGCTCGGACAAAGACATCAGGGGTGACGACAGCAGAACAAAATGAAAAGGAGAGTTACATGCAAGAACCTGTCGTTCAGGGGGCCTTAAGGGCCTTGCACAACCCATCAGTGAGACGCACAGCCATAAACAGAGACAGCCTGCTAATATTTCAAACAGGTAAACCTCAAAGAAAAGGCAGTGATGAACCTGGTAATTCCCCTGTGGCTGCCAGTCTGTATCCGTCTTTATTTGTTTTGCCTTCGCTAATTTTCTTGCTTATAAAAAAAAAAGAAAAAGCATGAAAGATGTGCCGTAATGGCTGCAGCATATATCACGGAGACGCAGCTGTAATATGAAGCCCCAACTCTTTTGTGCATTCCAATAACAGCTCATTGTGCGAGAGATAAGGAATGCAGGTGTTATTCCTTTTTCTGCGTGCCGATGATGGATGGGATCCCAATCTCGCGGTGAGTCTTCCCACCCTGGCCTCTGTCTCGGGTTTTCTCTGCCAATATTTATGCCTTGATGGAGCATCTTCCAGACAGACAGAAGCTCAATATATCTGATAAACGCGCGCAGTCGCCGCAGGACTGTGCGCGGCTTTGTGTGCGGGTCAGTGACAATGAGAGACAGCAAGGCAGCGTGAAACACAGGCAGAGGGCAGCCGCGGGCACCTCCAGTGGCTCCGACAAAGCTGATTTAGAGGGTTTTAAATCTCCGCAAAGGCCCCTGACCAACACAAAGGCCTGTCCCTCTCCGATAAAGCGAATCTTATGAAAGAGGGGGGGGCTTTAAAACTTCTTCGCGAGCGCATTTGCTTTTGACAGTTCCCGCTGAGATTGATGATGTTTGCTTGTTTGTTTGTGCATGTACTCACTCCCTGCTCTTGTGGTAGCTGCATCTCTTGAGCGGGATCTTGATGACCTGGTCTCTGACGCCCACGTAAAGCTCGCTGCGGCTGTGCAGGATGAGCAGGCTTCGGATCGGCTGCCTCTTCCTGGGCGGGAACAACTCGATCTCCTCCAGTAGGCAGCTCCCCGTGGACTGGTTGAGAGGAGAAAGCACTTTCCTGATAGTGCCGTAATCTGGGAGAGAAAGAGGGAAGAGGGGATTTGGTCACAGGGAGTAAGAAGGGTGATTATCTGCAGGAGAAAAGGTAAAGTAATGGAGGAGCGAAGGGGAGGCAGGGTAAGAGTGGCAGAGAGTTTATACATGCCAGAGTGAACCAATCAATTTATTCACTGAGAGCCTTCAATAGCCATCAATAGGCAGTGCTGTAGATGCAACCAGGTAATCATGATGCACCTGAATTCATGATTCCTGGCCTACTTTTCTTTAAGGGGGATATTCCAGGGGATACAACCGCTTTGTAGTTCTGAAAGGCACAGGAGTATGGAAATCAGTGTCACTGCGAACACGTCCTGACCTTTATTTTGCGTAACTTGGTCCCCCCTGGGGATGAAGTTGGGGGCAAATGTTCTTAAGGGAGTGCTAAAACAAACACCATCTATTATACATGCGTTCCCCTGGGAGAGGAAAAGGTAATTAGGCGCGTAGTGATGCCACGGAAAACAAAGGTGAAATGCTAATGATAACTTTAAGGCAGGGAATGCAAAAGTTAAGTTTTGCTCCAAGCTGTGTGGGGCAATAATGTAATTTCGAGAAACAAGGAGGTGAAATTCAGAAATTAACTTACAATCTCAGGCTGTTTTTGTGCCATCTTACACTGAGTTACGGGCGGTTGGTCGGTGAATACGCCGGTCTGGGAGCTACTATCACAGCAGTGGAGAATGTGGAGAGGCAGCTAGGCTCCAGGAACAGAGGCAGGTAAGCTTTGTGCTCAACAAGGCTTTATTTAGTAACTGAATTCAATCACTGTTCCCTTACATACATCACACTGTGCACTAAATACAGCATGATTTAATATTTAATAACCGTTGTGTTTAGTAGTAGTACTTGTGATCCCTTTATGGGCAGTTGACTCGCTGCAGCTGGTTGCAATCACGACTTGAAGTTGCCCTTTTACCGCTTTTCTTTTATTAAATTTTTTAAATCATTAATATTTTATTGTACTTATGCATTTAATTATTGATGTGTTTAATTGCATTTGTACACTGCACTGCTACTACAACCCAATCCCCCCCTTTGGGATCAATAAAAGCTTATCTTGTGTTATTATGTTGATGTTTTAATTAAAATGTGACAAGTATGTGTGTGTGTGTGTGTGTGTGTGTGTGTGTGGTCTTGTTTTTATTATTAAGTTGCAGGGGGCCAGTTTTTCAAGGAATGCTAACCTCGTGGAGCCATTTTTGATGGACCCCACAACTTCCTCAGGATGAAATCGTTTCAAGGCTTGGTTTCGGGTAAAGGTTACATGGTTTTAGTGGAATAGGCGGTTTAGGCTTTTGTGTCAACTTGTTGCCGTAGCTACGGCGACAGCCCAGGCCCTGTCACTTCAACTGCCCCAGTTGAAGTGACAGATGTGTCTGTTTTACCAGCGACGACTAGTTTGGGTGGTGTTGTTACAGAGCGCACAAGTATAAATGGCTCCCACTGCCGTAGGCTACGTGCGTAGGTCATGGCGACTTGTCCCGCAGTACCCTAAATGAGCCTTAAGGGGGGTAGGGAATGAATTAACTCGATGGAAGGTCCTCAGAAAGATAGAGCCATAACTTTGTGTGTGTAGTTGCCTTGAAGCGCATTTGACAGAGTTGGTTTTGATAAAATGACATGTCATGAGTAAGTGATACAATTACTTTTTGGTGCGTGTACTTGGTTAAAATTACTTTGGTGAACCAGGAAACCACAAAAAATTATTTGCAACTACAGGTATGAAAGAAAAAACACACATCTGAATAGCAATTTAAGGGAAATGTATGCTGAAATAAAAGAACCCCACACCTTGACATTTCTGGACCCCTCCAGTTGGAGCTATAAAGGTTTTCCACAATGGCCCCAATCAGCGGGGTGCATTTAAGCGTTCATAATAACGTGTGATTAGGTACAGTATGCGCGCTGGCCAAAGGCCCTGGCAGTGTTTCCGATGTTTTCATTAGTGTCTGGTTAGTGTCTGGGGAACTTGCAACGTGGGCAGCTCTGGCCCAACATTGATCACAGCCCCATGCAAACACTGAGAGGGGAGTTTTTGAGGGAGATGCCAAGCATAGAGGCAGTGAACTGGAACAGGCTGTGTGTGTGTATGTGTGCAGAGAGAGAGTTTGTGTGGATATGTGAGCCATCCTAAAATAACACTGGGGATGCAACAGGAAGATCATGTTGACATTTCCCAGTGGGCTTATGGTACATAAACACAGTGAAGTGGGTCACCGTGTTCGAATTCTGTTCAGTACACCTGTATATATCACACGTATATGATAATACATCCAAACACTGACTTGGTGTCTACCTGGTGACTTGCTGATACGGTCCCCCCCGCCTACATCCCACATTGTCACGCCTGTGTGATCAAACAGTCTGCTGATAAGCAGACGGTGCCAGGCACATCAGACACCGCAGACGTGTATGGGCTGTACATGCAAGTTATTAATTACCCGTCTGTCTTCTTTTGACTGTTGGCAGTTTCATGGTGTTTATGATTTCTTTGTGAGCGACAGTGACACGTGGTGTGTGCCATTTGCATGTATGGAGTTTCAAATCTGTCAGTGCATATGGAGGACATATGGAGGTACGAGGAGATCATGTCAAAGACAAAGCTTGATGATGGTGCAGATCGATCGGTTCCATTATTCTTCAGGCGGCCTTTTTTCGTTTCATGCAGAGTGCTCTGAAATCTTTAGTCGTTCTCTCCAACAATCAATACCCATTCCTGTATAACTAACAAGCAATATCTGAAATGTATAATATAATATGTATTTAACACTATATTCTTCTCCTGCAAGACAGTAAGTGTGTTCTGATCAGATCCTGTTTGGTGGCATCAGCAATTTCCAACTAAATCGTCCCCATTTCAATAAGCACCGGAGAAAAAATTATATTAAAGTGAAAAGTGCATGAATATTTCAAAGTGCCTGACAGAAAAATGATGTCTTTATGTAGGATCACGGTGCTTGTAATAAAAAGCTCGCAGAAAAAGTATGTTTTCAGCACCTTTAAAATGTCACAAAATTACATGAAAACATCCAAACAAAGTGCTCGCGGTGAAAAATGAGACGGCAACGCGCTGACGCAAGCGCTACGCACGTGCAAGAAAAAAAAAAAAATACCGATTTAGCAAAACACGCAGCAACGTAGAGAAGAGGGGTGTCATAGGGAACCTACCGGTGGCCAGATAAATGATGTGGAACAGCGTGTCTTTCCCCTGCACCACGTCCACCGCCACATGACTGAAGCGGACGTTGTCCTCCATGAAGTAGGGCACGGGAACCACCGGTTGGACCACCTCGTGCATCAGCAAAAACTTCTGAGCGTCCTGCAGGTTTCTCTGAGTCAGGTTCACGTAGGAGCCAGAGTCGATGGTGCCGCACTGTGGAGGCGGAAAGGGGAGGGGGGGGTAAAAAAACTGCATTAATAAAGGCAGAGCGCTTTGGGATCACACATTTATAAGCTTAAGATTTTTGTCCGGAAGTAGCACCAGAGGGACTGAATGGTTAAATGAACAAGACTTTAATGTCAATTGCTGCCTCGCCGAGACGGTTCTCTATCCTCACAAGCTCAAGGCTTTGTAGTCAACGCACTAAATGAATGCGTGACTAAGCAAGTCGTTTCTCTTTTATGAGTTTTTTTTTTTTTTTTTNCTTGATTGTATCACGCTTTACATGAAAAATAATATATTAAGAAGAATTTAAGGGCTTCATTATTGCCAATAACACTGTATCTGAAAACACAAAGAAGTTCACACCCAAAAAAAATAATAATAAAAAAGTATAACAATGCCAGAAATATCTCATATGAATATTGAGACTTCATTGGAACAGATTCATTTTTGTTTTATCAGGCGTTGTTGACACCGAGTTTGCATCCTCTGAGTCTCGGTGGAGTTTGGCGACTGAAGCAGAAGTATCTGATATGTATAAGATATTTCCCAGAGTTGATTTATTAAAAAAAGACTTCAACAAAGAGAACTCTGTCCAATCGGGAGCTTAAAGAAGGAAATATTACAGAGTCAAAGGCTTGTTTTATATCACTGTGCTGCTGGATGTTGTTTCAAGTTTATATGGTGACGGAAAAAACGTTAATTCCTTGTGTTTAAATGGCTTGATTATTATCTTATCTTATCTTATATCTCTTTACTCGGAAGTTAATAAATGATGTTTGACATTTTGGATTAAAACTGTAAATCATTCCAGCCAGCATTAAACATGGAACTGGACCCCCCTAGGATCATAGCCTTCACAGAATATTAAAAACTGCCAAGCTGGGAGTAAACAGTATATCTTCTTACTTTGCCAATTTAGATTTATTTTAGATAAACTGAGGTATGAGGAAAGTGTGTGCACTTTTTAGGCTAAATAAACTATTTAGAAACCCTTTGGATTACTTGAAATGTGAGTCGTCACAAAACTGAAGGCAGACTCGTTATTCTTGGCTCATGAAAGGTTGATGTTTTGGAGACACTCGGTATTCACAGAGAGAAGATGATTTTCAGGCCTTCTAAAGTGGGAATATAGACTCTTTTTCTCCACCGAGCTGAACGGGACAAGGTGAGGCACGGAGCCAGTCAGCCGGGGGCAGGGGGGAGGGGGAGGTTGGATGAGTAAAGCTAACCATGCATGTCCTTCTCGGAAAGAGAGGTCCCGGACTGGGGTCAGGATTGTGGATTGAGGCCTTATCCGCAAAGAATGGGCTTACTCTAAGACAGAGAGCGGAGAAAACAAAAATAACCCGAGCTCGGCAATTAAACCGACCCAAATGACTGGTACCGTTTTAGTTTGGAGCGTAGCGCCGTGTTCACTCAAGGCTAACCATACGCGGCCTCTTCCTGCTTAGCTAAAGCTGGACCTTGGGTGCCGATTAGTTCCCGCCGACTAGCTACGGTAGCAACAGCGGCACGGCCACTTCATACAGATCAATCCCTGGCCTTCTCTGAGCTGGCAGATGAGAATCATGGAGGGCTTCCCCGGGATGGTGAACGGATCAGTGGTCTCGCCACATCAGGAGATGGGAAATTAAAGCCCTGAAGGAAGTGCAACAACTGTGCGTGTGTGTGTGCCTCAAACGTGCCTCCTGCTCATGGCAAAAATATGCGTGCGCGGAGTGGGCGTACTGCGATATCTCACGCTTCCTTTTGTGTTTCGTCCTTCCACTGTTCGAATCCCAAAGTGTCTGCGTGACAAAGCCGGGGCGCCGGACATCGGGCGTCTGCGACACGTGTGAATGTACAAGGAGATGGATGTTGCCATTTCCAAGGTGAGGGACACAACCGCCATTTGGCTGAGGGCCCGTGCAACGCTCTGCTGTCCCGCTCATCACCAGTGCGCTCCGCCAGGATGATAAGTGCCGCGCGGAAATAGGGTCGTTTTACAGCATGTTTTTACAAAATGGACTGCTGAGACATCTCATCCCTTTCTCTTTTATTCCAGATCGTTTCAATTTCAACACGTTGTTAGGACCAGATTTCCTTTTTACAATTACAAGCAATACTTTAAGGGCAGCAGAGGAAAGCAAACCTTTCATTTTGCCGCAGCCCAGGATAACAAAACAAATCTAGCTACATATTTTCCTATGTATGGAGCTTAACAATAAATGTATTTTTACAGTAGGCAATTACAGAGTGACAGAAACCCTATACAACACAGAGAAGGTATTAGCTCCTAATGCACAATGAACATGACTCATGGCCTGAATAAACCTAGCAGGATCAATCCATGTGGTGCAAATAAATGGAGGGATTGTTTTTTTTCTGAAGACAGACAGGGAATTAAACCCTCAATCAATGACCAGTGAGAGTCTGTTGAGTGATGAATTCACAGTTATAATTATCCCCATTTGGCAGCAGTCTATAACCTTTTTTTTTGTGTCTCGTGGGTGTATTTGTGTACAGTAAATAGGTACGTGGCCAGCGGTTTTTCATGGCAGCAGGTTTCCTGTAGGTGTTTGTTTGTGTGTAGGTGTGTGCGTGGAAAGAGCAGGGTGAAAGAAAAAAAATGGCTGTAAATCCTGCGCTCATAAATCTAATCCTCCAACATTGACAAATGCTTGATGAAGATGTCACCGAAACCTAGATAAAGTGTGCATCGGTCCAGCGGTGAGGAGCAGCTATTGTGCCCGGGCTTAAGTGGAAAGATGGGGATGGAGAGGAAGAGCTGATCCCTGTTTATCCTTGAGGAGCACAGCCATATAAAAGCCTATGGTACAAAGAAACCTCTCTGTGGTGTTCCTACAGCATGCTGAACAGGATAAATCTGTAGTCAGCATTGACCAGATAGGGAAAATTGGTTTTCCTGAAGGTAAGTGAATTTCAGTCAACTAGCTGCTGACATGTAGATATGTGAGTGCACGACGGCAGTGAGAAGCATTCTGCATCGCAGATTCATAGAAAACTGTCACAGCTGGCAGTTTTCTTCGATGGGCATTTTATTCTGTCTTTCTGAATGAGCGAGCCTTTACAGATTATGCGCGCGTGGAGCTTCTCGGTAGCAGGCATTCATTTACCGGCTTGATGGGAACATGATCAAGGGCCCGTGATAGGAAACATGTGCGCGTTACCCATCGGTAGCCAGGCCTCAGAGGGGGATTCGGTCCCTCGTGGAGCTCCCCCCTCTGTCTGCTAAGCCCGCAGCAAACGAGAGCCACTTCTTCTGCTAATAAAACACCCCCTCTGTGGTCATCAGCGTGGAGCAGTGCTTCAAATCAGAATAAGGTGCTCGGTCTGCCCCTCTGGGTTTTAGGATGGAGTATAAACATAAAGTGCCACTTGTGCAAAACAAGGACAGTTTAATAGGAGGGACTACAGTTCACACACACGAAGCTATGAGACATCTTCGAGGAATGATTGCGCCATTGTAAAAATCACTGGATTTTATAACGAGCGGTCGTAATGTGTGCGTTCATGAGCAGAGAGAGGGGTGATTGAAAGAGAGAGGATATTAATGAGAGTGAAGAGCTTCCTGGGACTGATTTCCGTTCAGGGCGAATGCACATTTATTTATCAGGATACAAAGCACATACATAAATGTCCTCAGGCAATGCACCTTGACGCACATATTGTACGACATACTTGGCGATGTGTTGCGTGTAAACTACCTCTAGCATTAACAAATGATCGGGCGCGACCACTGAAGGGTAGCTCTGAACTTCGGCGTGCATGCACAGTTCATAAATTGCCTTTCAGAACATGTTGTCCTCCTACTTAGCCTGACTGATGTCAAGGTTGGTCAAAAGCCTGGTCCAGAAGGAAACGTGTCTGCTATGATAATTTTTTTGTTCACATATTAATGATCATTGGCTGAAGTCATATCTAAAACACAGCTGCAGGAAGTGGACACTTATTTTTAACTCAACTGTCACTAAACATGACGTGAACGCTATTGGACAGATGTTCAATAACCTCACACAACAACTTTGGGCTTGATTAGACATCCCATCAGCCTCGGCTCTACTTTGTGTTCTGCATTAATTACCAAATGTTAGCGTGCTAAATGAAGATTGAGGGAATGCCAAACATTACAGCTCATTAACACGAGCATGTGGTCCCTTCGGAGTTTGGCGGCATGATAGTTTCATTACCTGAAAGTCCGGGTTAGGGTTGGGGTAGGGCAACCAGGCCGACCGTGAGTTCTCCTGGTACTTGAAGGGCCCGTTGAAAACCTGCGCTATGGCACTGAGATTGAAGGCACACACTGCAGATGCAGCAATGCTGTTTCTGAATGTCAGGAATGGAAAGAAAGGGAAGACAGACCCAACAAAGAGGGGTTGTAGGGGGAAAGAGATGATAAATGAGAAAAGGAGAAAGAGAAAAAAACATTAGAGTGTTCAAATTCAGAAAAGGACACTCTAGATCAAACAGGAAACTCTGCAGAATCTTTCGGGATCCGTAAAGCTGACCTCTGTATGTTTGTGTTGCTCTCCGCCAGCAACACAAATCAAACACGGGGCCGACAGACGCAGACGCCGGCGTAAGTGATCGTCATTATTGGATTATAAATCCAGCAACGGGACACAATTAAACTGCTCGGCTTGTCTGATTAACTGTACAGATCTCAAGCCTGAAATACAGCTTTGACTTTTTGAGCTGTCAGTTTCAACAAGTACCGGTCTCCTCCCCTCGGAAGGGAAGTAAAGAATGAGAGTATTAGCTCTCAACTCAAACTGAGAGACTTCGGCGATGTGAATTATAATACAGTGCAGCTGTTCATTAAACCCTGTGCCTGCGGGGAGAAATGTTTCCAATACCCTTCAAAAGGACTTCTTTTTTAGCGGTGTGGAGGCATTGACCATAAAGAATTGATTACTCAGCTTTTAATAATGGTCCGTGCCTGCATGTGTGTTAGCGCAAGTGTGTTTTGTGAGTAAAAAGAGAAAGATGGTGAGACGACAAGAGGAATGACTGTGGTGTTTGTAAATAAAGAAAATTACACCTCCATATATACAGTAAAATACAGTGTACAGTTTTAATAGGGGGTGATGATGGCTTGGAATATACATCAGCCACAACATTAAAACCACTGACAGGAGAAGTAAATAACATTAACCATCTCGTGACAAAACAATTGTTCTGCTGGGAAACTGTTGGACCTGGCATTCATGTGGATGTTACTTAGACATGTANCACCCACCTAGACCAGACCAGGCACCCCCACCCCATAGCAATGACACTCCTTGATGGCAGCAGCCATCTTCAACAGGACAAGGTGTTGACCTGGCCTCCAAATTCACTACCTCCCAAACTGATCAAGTATCTGTGGGATGATCCACAGAGGCCCCTCCCTTCCAATGCCAGTGGCGTATGGTGAGGTTTGTGGCTGGTGAGGCACAGATTTATAATTATAAACCCAATGGAATAGCTTAAATTTGACATTCCACACTAACTGGTTAAGTTTCATATCTCAAATGAGCATTCTTCACGCACATACAGGTACGGTTTTTGGCCATAGGAACATGGTAAAATCTATAGGGGTTAAGAGGGAGAATAAGAGAGAGAGAGCGCGTTTGCCGTCGCAAGTTCCACAGCTCATTCATACTCATTCAACACGAGAGTACCCAGTGTGAAAAACAAACAATACACATCAAAAGATCTGAATTTAAAACCAAATCTTCACCTTAATCAAATATATATTATACAGCTAATAGTAATAATGAGTTGTTAAATGTTTTTTTTTCTGATGGTTTGATCCATTTTTAAAAGAGACTGTTCAACTAAATATCTTCCATCATTTACCACTTCCTGTTTTGACTGAAGGTCTAGTTTTCAGAATGTTTTAAGCTCAGATATACAATCTTCTATCCCAATAAATGTACCACTGCCGTACAGTTCACTCAGCGTAGAAGAAGAGCAACAGCATGAACCCGTGGCTCACTAGCGCCGTCTTCCATGAGGCAGAAGTACTGGCTGCCTCATCTCGTGCTTTTTAAGTGCCGTTTAGTGTCAGATCAACCAGGCTAAATGTGTTACACTCATACATGAAACACATTAACTAGGCTATGGAAAATTATGACATATGATAGACGTGTGTACAACAATTATATTGGTGACATACAGAGAGTTAGCCGCAGGCACGCGCCAAAGGCACGAGGCTAACCCAGTTTGTGACAGATTGCACAGTTCAAGGTGAGGCTCTGCTCCCTGCTGCTGCTGCCTCAACTCATATCTCTCACAGTATTTACACAGGAAATCCGTAAATTCAGCAATTTTGACAGTCCAGTGGACAAATAGTATAATTTACTTTATCAATAGTAGAATTTATTTTATCGTCATTACTTTCTATGAAGTCAGATGAGGCACTGCCTCACCTGCGTCCCCTGGCCATACATCCCTGCCAAAGGCCCCCACTAAAAACATTCTGTTGCCAGACACCACAGGACACCCTCAGAAGGACCATGCCCATTCTCTGATGAGTCACAACTGTTTTGGAGGCACAAGGGAGACCTGCACAATATTAGGAAGGTGGTCATAATGTTATGTCTGATCGGTGTACCTGTGTGTTCATGTAGGCCATGAATGTGATGTTCGTGATATGCAGTCACAGAGTGTTT
>JASGAT010378447.1:0-15144 GCA_030220025.1 Chelon auratus
TTTTTTTTTTCCACACGAACCATCTATTGTACATTATTGGAACATTTCACAGTCGGTCCGTCCTAATTGCCTCGCTGGTTTTTCTTTTTGAAATGTTCTACTTTTCTCTCCGTCTCGTCTGGCCACATTTATAAATACGACAGAACAGAGGTATTTATAAATGTTCTCTTTTCTACATTGCTGTTTGTGCATGTGAGGATTCAAGCCAGCTCTAACTATTTGCATACGTCAATGCAGTTGCTCTCTACAGATTCTAATTACATGTGTCAATTGCAATATCTACAAAGTCTGCAAAGGGCTGCAGCGGAGAGCACTGGACGTATTCATTGCACCGGTGTGGAGACGTGGACACACACTCAGGAGATGCTGTCTCTATCTCGGCTCCACCACCGGTGAGGAAGCGGTTCTTTTTTTTTTTCTTTTTTGATGAAAGGGAGTGATGAAGCGGGAGAAAGGGGAAGGTGGGGTTGGGAAACGACCAAAAGCTCTGAGTAATGCCATAGTAAATTGTAATGTAAGACAGGTCAGCGCGAGGGTGGAGGGAGAAAAAAAAAAGCTAAAAACACACTGCTCTATTGCAGCACTCAAGCCTACCTGGGCCATCATTTATTGAGAGCACTGGCACTGAGCAGAAAAATAGAGGAGGTAGAGACGGACACGGGAGGGGAATGAATCAAAAGGAAACAAAAGGAATCTGGAAGGGAAGGTGGGGTTTTACGGGACTACGTGAAGGACCCACAGTATAGACCTGTCTTTGTACAAAGTCAGTCATCTAGGTCGACACAACAGTAAGGTCGACCTGCATACATTGATCAGCCACAAAACCACTGACAGGAGAAGAGAATAACATCGACCATCTTGTGACAACTCAATGTTCTGCTGGGAAACTTTTGGACCTGGCATTCATGGGACATGTACCATCCACCTAGAACAGACCAGGCAGCCCCACCCCATAGCAATGACACTCCTTGATGGCTGCGGCCATCCCCAGCAGGATGCAGGAACAACTCAAAAAAACATGAAGAACAGCACAAGGTGTTGACCTGGCCTCCAAATTCACGAGATCCCAAACTGATCAAGTATCTGTGGGATGATTCACAGAGGCCCCTCCCACTAACAACATCCTGTTGCCAGATACCACAGGACGCCCTCAGAAGCCCCATGTCCATTCTCTGATGAGTCACAACTGTTTGGAGGAAACAAGGGAGACCTACACAATTTTAGGAAAGTGGTCGTAATGTTATGGCAGACACCGATGATAAAAAAAAAAATATAATGATGATGTAAGTTAAATTATTGAATTATTAAGAAGAGATACTGAAAATGGTCACGATGAGAAAAAAAGGATAAGAACAGTGATCATCGCCGCATCGCCCGCTGTGCGGTTGATGATCTATATTGTGGCATATTAATTCAATTCAACATCTCTCCTAAATTGCTCCCATTGTCTTCTCCTTCGAGAAGCATACGTGCCACGTGCGGAGGCTGAATTTAACCGCTCAAGACGTTCACACTGTGTGATGTCAAATGATAATCCAGTTATGCTGCGTGTGATTTGTTTAGTTATTATTATGCAAATTTTCCAGGCATTCCTTCGGCAGTTCTTTATTATATTGCCTCTACCCTCCTCCTCCTCCTCCTCCTCCTCCCCCTCCTCTGTCATTCACAATCCTACACCAGGTGCAAAGTGAAGCAGAGTTAAGGAGGAAATTGAATACAGTACACATGTTGTGATAGATCCTGTACACATGTATTTCTCACCGTTGTCTTCCCCCGAAAACCCCACAAACGTTAACACACGCCTGGCTTCCTGTTCATTCTCACAACTCTTTGAGCTAACAAGTGTCAAGTGAACAGTGTGAAGTGTTTACAATATACTGAGACAGCTATCATCAGTATTAAAGATTGTTAAAATAATGATCATTAAACAAACATTGTGTCACACTGATTTGCTTGATTGGAAAGAGTGGTACAGCTCTCGTTACATATATAAGCAGGAAGGTTGGGAATTATCGTTTTTTTAGAACCTGGACCTTATTTCTGGCATAAAATATGATCGTTTACTCACCCATAAAACTTTGGTGTCATTTGGAGTCGTTCAGACGATATTTAGATCCGTGTATATCCATATAGTGGGAGTGAATGGGGCACCGAAACGCAGCCTCTAAATAACACATTATCTGCCGCGAAACTCGTTCATTTCACCAATATTTTGTTGTGATACACTAGTGCTCCTCCACATCCTCCTTTCAATGAGCTCCTCATCCGTATACTCTGGCTCAAAACGGTAAGGACGTCCATCATAAACAAAGTCGTCGTCCACAGCCTCAGAATCGGAAAAATATTCAGCCATGTTGCAATGACATCATCCAAGTCAGAGGTTAATAGGTCAATCTACAGACCCCAGATGATGATAACAGGTAACTCCAGACTCAACGGGGAATAGCAGTAGCGTATCATAACAAAATACTGGTGAAATGAACGAGTTTCGCAGCAGATAATGCGTTATTTAGAGGCTGCGTTTCGGTGCCCCAGTCACTCCCACTATATGGATAAAGGCAGATCTAAATATCCAATATCCAAAATGACTCCAAATGACACAAAAGTTTTATGAGTGAGTAAACGATCGTATTTTATGCCAGAAATAAGGTCCAGGTTGTACAAAATCGGTGATTCCCCTTAAGTGGTATATCTGGGAAAATGGACATCACTGGCCTTCGAGTAGTTGTCCACCACCTCATTCTCAAGTGCTACCCGCCTAAAGAGGACCAAGATAACAAGGTAGCAAGACCAGGAGGTAAGGAAGTGTGCTGCTGAATTAAACATTTCTGATAGACTCCAGAAAATGACCCCCATCCCGGAAGGCTGACTTACACCAAGAAGAGATCTGTACACTCGTGACCGCCAGACTAAGTGCGCAAATGTATTAGCGGACTGTATTGAAAAATCAATGTGCAAGGTTTTTCTAAAATTGACTGCTTCTGCCACAAACTTATCCATTACCACTCGTAACATAGAAATTTGAAATAGCAACATATGAAGGGCTTAAGGCTAACACTGTGTACTCCTCTGAAGATTATGAGGTCAAGAAAATGTCTGATGGAAAACATGCAATCGATGCGGCTGCCAGATTCAAATCATTTTCTGAGCCATCTCCACGCCGTCTGAAGTAGAAAAGGGAAATTATTAGAATTTTCCGTTGGACTGTATGATTATGTCTTGTCCTTCTCTGAATAGAGCTTCACCATCCTCTTGCTACAGTTGCCCCAGAGATGCTGATCTTAAAGTCTATTCACATTGATATGACACTATGGAGGAGGGCAATAATAAGGAGCAGAAGCAGCGGGGAATAAAAATGTATTCTTCTTGCATAATAGAGCAGGTCCTGGCATTATGATAATGACATTTCATCCACACGCAATGCAATGTAATAGAAGGACAGTGGAACCCTGGGGGATGTAACAGTGTATGTATATTATCAAGGGATGACTAGATTTAGATTTTCCCACTTATTCCTTTGAATGAATGATGTTACACTGGTGACAATCCACGCCTGAACACAGGGGACGGGCTCGCACAGTGGTTGATGATTTACAGCTCAACACAAGCCATTGTTGCCCTTACAATAGCACCTTTCAAGGGCAAACGCTGGGCAGCATTGGCCTTGCTTTTATATAGCGCTTTTCTACCTATTGGTAGAAAGCGCTTTACAGTCATAGACACATCTACCCATTCGAGATATTACAGTCATAGACACATCTACCCATTCGCTCACACAAGCACACACACATTCACACTCAGCAACTGGGAGCAACTGGGGGTACTGAGCCACAGCCGCCCCGTGTTGGTGTTATATAAAGACTCAAGCATACACTACACACTGCTGTGTCCTTGAGCAAGACAACGAACGCCCAGCGGCTCCGAAGCTGCCTCGACTGTTTCTCACGTCGATCCTCTCAGAGAGAGGGTTAGCACGTTAACAATCTCCCCTGTCGCGAGAGGCGGCAGGCAAAAATTATCTATGTAGCATGACATTAAGATTATCCTCGAAATGCTTGAGTCATTTTTTTTTCCCAAATAGTATCACATACCACCGGGTGGTTCACACTGGGTGGTACGTGTGATAGTGGAATGGTAAGCCATTAAAATCCTCTCTCTTGTAACCTTTTCTGAGCGTATTCTGAAATGTTACAGAATAAATATATTTTGTAATTCATTCGTTTATCATTTAAAGATCAAATCTGAAGATTTTGTTGTCTTTTTTTCCCCGCATAGAATGACACTATTCTTACACACAGCACAGAGCAAACCCAAATCAGTCAGTAATCTTGACATGCTAGTAGTTATTGTGAAAAGTGTGGATAGAGACACGTGGATGAACAGTTCTCCAGCATTTATCTGGGATATTTCTGGATGAACTCAAAAAGTTCAGTAGCCCGAGAATTCAGACAATCGAAGAGCTCATGTCATTAGCCATGACAGAATACGTCTACCCCCTCCAGCGCCAACAGATTTCCACCTGGCTTTTCCCAAATGGGACCGATCACAAGCATTTATCTAACATGGGACAAGTCCGATACGATGACTGCACTGAGAGACACTGCTGAGGCACTTTCCGAGATGGCTAAACATCAAGTTTTGTTTCCTCTGATGATCCGATTGCACCTAGAAGCATCCTGGTTGCCTTGGAAATGGTCAGTGAACTGAGATATTCTAGACTAATTAACATTTGCGCATTTGTTTTGTGATGCCAGTTGGAACTGTTAGACCATCCATTAGCTTTTGAAAGTGGTAGATCACAGCCGAGTGTGTTCCGTGAGGTTTTTGGCTTCCGAACTTGGACATTTCTTACAAATGAAAATGCAGACTCCTCACCATAGGCACATGGCCAAATGAAAGTGACTTCTAACATCTTGAACCTTTTCCTTAATAACTCTTAAAGCATGCCACATTGTGACAACTGCCACATCCACTGACCATTACCTAGCCTTTAGCATGTGTGCCTCTGAAAAACTTAAAATTGTCAAGATTAGCAACTAGCTTAACAAAAAAGCTCTGGGGCAATCATACAGCTAGTCTCAATTTTACTGCTGGCAGGAGCAAAGCTCATTAAAATTCGTGTACCTGTCCCCCCTAACTTTCTCTCTCTCTCACTTGCCAAACCTGTCCTCCATATTGTGTTTCAATTTGTTCTGCTTTTGTTGCAAAATGGAACACATTCAATGTCATCCCTTTACAATTCTACACAAGTACGCCTCATTAGCAAGAATCTTCAAAAGAAAAGGACAAGCGCGGTCTGAATATGGTATGACAAATTACTCCTCTTTCCTGCGTCTCCTCAACCTGAAAAATGCTTCATTAGATTTATTGTCATGCTACTGATATTCCTCATTTACCATCACGGTATTTGATAATGACATTAATATCTTTGACATTGTCATGTTCTTTGTGTAGTAAACACGGTTGTTTTGTTTTCCCTGAGGGCAGTGGATGTGCGTGTTTACCTCCTCTTCCTGACACAGTTTAGTTCAAGTTCAACTTTAAAAAAAAAAAAAAAAAACATGATCAGGCAGCAGCAAAACTGAAGCAATTTGTTAGATTGAATTCTTTACCTCTGTTTTAAGAATTTAGATCCTCATTGTCTTTAG
Organism: Chelon auratus; assembly: GCA_030220025.1. NCBI lineage: Eukaryota > Metazoa > Chordata > Actinopteri > Mugiliformes > Mugilidae > Chelon > Chelon auratus. The sequence goes on from JASGAT010378447.1 coordinate 5,649, forward strand.
TCAGAGAGCATCCACTAATTAGTTGTCATTGGTCTAAAGCTGCTATGTGTAAAACTAATGAATTAATGATCACACAGAATTATATGTTTACTACAGTACAATATTAAGATATCTACTATAACTTACAAAGTGACTGCTATGCTATGCTATGCTATGCTATGCTATGCTATGCTATGCTATGCGACTGACATTAATTAGTAAAAGATGTTACAGGATACAACCAAGGGCATAGATCCTCATTGTCTTTAGTCAGAGAACATCCACTAATTAGTTGTCATTGGTCTAAAGCTGCTATGTGTAAAACTAATGAATTAATGATCATTGTTAAATTAATTGTGATAACTTGAATAATTACCATAAACAAATGGGGTCTATTAGCCTCCGTCCATCCCCGGTGGTGTTAATGGTGCAAGGGGGATTTTTTTTTTCTTTTCAAAATGAAGACTTATCTTATAAACCCCGTTACAAAAGAGGATGCTGCTAATAGTCTCTGCTATCTCCCCACGAGGAGAATGCATAATCTTGTTCTCTTAATTACACCGAGGGCCTCAAAATTAACATGGTAATTACTAATATCAACATGAAGCGAGCGTCACCTGGCAACCATTCAACGTGTATCTGCATCGACAACTGAGGAACAAAACCACACTATGTTATAGTTAGGACTAAATATCTCTCACGTTCATTTCGCACCACTAATTTGAGAGTATTAATGCAACCAGATCAATGTGGCAAAAACTGAACCACTGAAATGGGCGTCAACAAAAATAGTCAGTCTGACACTTCTGTGCAGAGATTAACAGAATGTTTGATGAGTGGAAACACCTCTCATGTTTTAATTTATACCGTGTTAATTAACACCATTATATTCTGGATCAAAGTCGTTTTCTGGGGATGCGTGTTTGTGATCAATAAGAGTTTACTCTGTGGATCAGTGGTTCCCCAACTCTTTATCCACTGAAGCTCCCGCTGCTTGTACCTAAGACAAGCTGAGCCCTCCAGCTCGCAACACACACGTGCACAAATTTGTACTACCGTTTGTGCACAAAAGAATCAGGAGCGTCTTAGCGCTCCGTGATATTAGATTCAGTGTTTTAATCGAAAATTGTCATTAGCTAGCTTCTCACCACAAAGTTAAGGAAACCCTTGAGACATTGCCCTACTTTCTTTCATGACACTGGTGAGTTGTACGCACTGTCACAGAGCTGTGGTATACCAAGTACTCTTCAAGATATTACTGAGAACCAAAAAAAATTTTTTTTAACATGTGCATACATAAATATGTTATACAAGCATGGCACGTTACAAACTGGGGCTTCTTCTTTGGGCCAATTTACTCTCCCTTTAAAGGGGAATTACCATTTTTTACAACCTGGACCATATATCTGGCATAAAATACGGTCGTTTACTCACCCATATAACTTTGGTGTCATTTGAAGTGGTTCGGACAATATTTAGATCTGTTTATATTCATGTAATGGGAGTGAGTGGGGCACCGAAACGCAGCCTCTATCTGCTGTGAAACTCGTTCATTTCACCAATATTTTGTTATGCTACGCTAGTGCGATCCCCCGTTGAGTCCGGAGTTACCTATTATCATCTAATGGGGTCTGTAGAGTGACCAACTACCCTCTGAACTGGATGATTTCATCTCTGAGTGCCATACGCACCCGGCGCTGCTTGTTTACCTGTAATTTGCTCCGGACTCAATGAGGAATAGCTCTGCCGTACCATAACAAAATATTGATAAATTGAACGAGTTTAGAGGCAGATAATGCATTATTTAGAGGCTTCGTTTTGGTGCCCCATTCACTCCGACTATATGGATATACGCGTATCTAAATATCCAAACGACTCCAAATTATACCAAAGTTATATGGGTAAGTGAACGATCATATTTTATGCCAGAAATGAGGTCCAGGTTGTAAAAAAAACTGTAATTCCCCTTTAACCAGGACAAACTGTTGGGATGCTCAGCAAGAGTGGTGTTTCTTACCCCTTTAGCTGTCCTAATGCTGTAAATATGACTTTTTTTTAAAAATGCTCAGAATAAATAAAACTAATTGGATCCTATTGTGTTAAAAATACATGTAGCTGTTAACTTACTGGTGACTAGTCTTGAACTCCACCAAAAGCATACATCCTCAGAGAAATTGACTTACAGGCTAAGTCATTTAGGTCTGGTTAAAGGGAGAATAAATCGGCCCAGAGAATAAGTCCCTGTTTGTAATGAAGTACCATGCTTGTATAATGCATGCATGGATGAAGGGACACTCTTTCTTTTTAACACTCTTTTAATCACTGAAACTTACCATGAGCAGTTTTGTCATCTATGTCCAGGGCTGCAGTCAAATCTGCTATTCATGATGTAAAATTAACAAGCACAAGTTCCAAAAATATGCTCTCACTGTGTTATCACACTCAGCTTATCATTATTCGTGGTATCTTTCACCTCCGTTGGTATAACTAAAGGATTTCTCTGCGTTATCACATTTTACCATCATATTGTGAAGTTTCTCTGGCATATTCGATAAGGATTCTGGCGCCGTACAGTCCACGAGGCTGCCTCAGATTGCAAGTATGGTAATAACTATCTCTCATTGTGTTCTGTAGGTTGTCAACAGGAATGACAGAGCCGTTTTCCTCGCACGGTGCACATCCAACAATGTCGACCTGTTGCGTTTGCGACACGAAACCGCATCCACTCAGCGCTATCCTCGTGTGTGTTGTTCCCTCGCCGTACTTTAGCTGACAAAGAGGGACGCCTTGAAGATTTCTTTTTTTTTGCCTGTCCAAAAACAAAGAGAAGGAAGACGGCGAGCACAAAACCCATTTTCCCAATTTTCTCTGCGCAATTACACAGATAAAGCTTGGAGAATTGGGTTCTTTTCTCTCTTTGAAATGCAGGCTGAAACGGTGTTAAAACTGAGCAAAGAGATTGTGAGAAATTGGTCAGTGTTGCCATTTCTTATGCAAGTTTTGTGTATGACTACCGAACAGGCAGATAAACTTATATAAAAAGCCTGGGTGAGTCTGCATATGCGCACATGTAAGAGAGGCAAGCTGCCTATTGAGTTTGGTAGTGTACATGTTTCTCCACCTACACACAATTGGTCGTGGCGCTTTAAGTGTTTGAGCTGTTGAGCACAATATTTTGGCAGGATAACCGTCACAGTGGAACCACAGAGACAGCCCAGCGAATGCCCAATTAGACAAGGGAATTGAGGACAGACATGTCCCCTTCTCCCCTCTGAAGTAAGATCTACAACCATTATTCTTCCCACTAGCACAAAGCAGCCCCAAGTCTCCATCAGTTGCAGGTACGATTTGTTTTGATAAAGAAAAGTGCAAAATAAAGACGTTTAAAACTCGGCAGCTCACAGACGGAGGTTTTCCTCCTCGAGCCGTTGATTGGACACTGCAACGCTGCCTTCTGCGAGCCTGATTCAGTGGAGTGTCTGTAATTTTGAATATGCAAATGTCGGCGTCGGGTCTGCATGGGTCCGTGCTGGGCAGCCGAGGGATCTTGTTATGCTTATTTGTCAGCATTTCACGAGGAGGAGGTACAACTGTCTATTGATCACCCAGGCAGGGGAACAGCGTTTGCACTGCTTGGTAAACACGGTTTATTCCAATAATGGGAAGATGCGTCGCGTTCACATTTTGTAAAACTGTAATAACAGCTGGGGGCGTGGGTTCCTTCAGGTTGAGGGGGGGCTGATTGTAGACCTTTTCTTCTTGATTACACGGGACGCAATTCAGATGGTTACAAATAAATCTGAACACCTGCGAGACCACACCACAGTCCAATAAATCCTCACTATCTGTCTCTTAATGATTCTCCTGTCTGTCTTCAGAGCTGACTGACAGCAGTCTTTGCTAGACAGAAGCAATCATTCAAAAACAAACCATCTTAATTACAGACATTAATTACTTCAATTAACTGCGGGGGATTGTTAGTTTAGAAACACACAATGAATAAACACATATGCTACAGCTCGCTATGCTCCAAAGCCTTGAAAGCAAGCATTAATTATATCTCATAGTTACATTACATGCGTTCTTTTGAAATGAGGATAAAGTACAGTGGCATAAACCAAGTGACGAAGAGACATTAATCCTCCAAAGCATATGTGACCAGCTTGCTAACTGCATGTGCCATTGCCGAAACCACTATGGCTTCCAGCTTTACGCCCTTCATTCCCTGTGTTTCTGGCTTATATGAGCTTGTTCCGCGTCCACGACCTTTGTCTGTTACCCAGGGAAGGCGAGGACACTGGCATAATGCCATTCCTCTACATCCCACACCAACACCTTATGATTATCCTGCTGGATAACCCAGGGGATGAAACTAAGAAAGGAGCCGGTCAATAAATCATGAATTCCCTGAAAAGCCTGGGCTGCGTCTTGATCTTTTGACTCCTTCCAGCCTTCAGTCGTCCCAGGGGCTAACCTCGACTTTTGATGTGTCTTACACCACCACCCGCGGTCCCGGACGAAAAAAATCAAAGTGAATCTTCACAAGATAATCTTAATATTAGTGCATACATGCACTTAAAAGAGTGTAATATCAGTGATGATACCGTCTGTCCACTTTTGTACGTGTTTAACACCATAGTGCCTTTTCCTCTAGATAGCTATTTCTTCCTTTTGGAATTTTATTTCCATACCGTCACTCTTGAGACAATCTATCTCAAGCATCTGAATAACACGTCCGAAAGCCTGGCTTTTGAGGTCTTAAGCCTACAATTACCCAAGCTTCCGGTTCCAGTTTCTCAGCGAGAAACTGAGATACCCATACGCCCTTAAGTGCTTCGCAACCGCGGATGTTATTTCAAAATGACTCACAAAGACGGGGTGCTTTGAGGTCAAAGAAATAAAGGTACCTCCATGAAAAGACAGCCATCATATCGCAGGTTAAAGTCATGTGCATGCAGTGTGACTGTGTTTTTTTCCCCGGCAGCCAGGCAGCTGAGTGGAAACAGGCGAGTGAAAGCAAAAAAAAGCATAGATGGATGAAGTGTCTGGATGATAAGCTGTTATTGTTTCTTNCCCCCCATGCTGGTCTGCGATGTTGGATTTTTGTTGAATTGGGATACCAACCGGTAAAGGATATTGCTCTATTATTGCCCTGCTCCTGTAAAGCCAACATCCACTGAAAAGGGAGGGTCATCTTTTAAGGTGAAGCAGAGAGGCTATCAAAGGTGCCTTCGGGCTTCTGTTAACACTTCAACTACTGTCCACTCGAGTTTGGCCTGCATACACACACCTGGTTCCAAGGCTAAACAGAGATTTCATTTTCTTTGTGTACCCTTGAAAAAAAACTACCCGGTAATTCAAAAACTGTGGATTGTCTGAGTCATTCTTCTTGAGGCATACTACAATAAGAAACAGTGCCGTCTGGAAGCACCCTTACCTTTGAGGTCCAGGTTGCGGGCTCCATTGGAGTGCTGAGTAACGGTGCGTGAGTCGATCTTGAGCGTATGTACATTGTTGGGATCCCGGGACACCACCACGTTGTGCCACTGGTTGTCGTTGAGCGGTTTGTCCGAGTTGCCCTTCATCAACGACGGGCCGTTGCCGAGATCAAAGACGTAGTGGACGTACCTTTGGAGAAAGGCGTTAGGGTTAGGGGTGTGCTTGAGCTGTCGTTGTATTTTAATTCAAAGGCCGTCTTTGAGAGAAATTAAACCCAGTGATTCAGGGCAAGACTGATTTGGCTTCAATTCAAACTATCTTTTTTATTTTATCGTGTTTTCTTTCAAGGATAGACACTGATGACAGGTCAAAGCCGACACCGCTCCCTACAGTCATGATGAAGTCATTGGAAAGCATTCACGTATTTTCTGAAACGTCTCAATCCTGTTCTTAGAAAACACATTTCTTTTGAAGAAAATATTGTGTAGCTGCACATGCGCTTTGGTTTTCTCACCGGTTTGACGTGTAAATATAGAAACCTTCTTTTGTCTGAAAGTTCTTGTTTCCCCAAAGGCAGCCGAGGTGGCACACTTCCCTCCTTGTGACAATTATGGCTGTCTTTTGTGTTTTGGGTTAAGGCTATTGTGGCTGTTTCATTCAAGGTATGTGTTTGTTTGTTTTTTTGTTTTTTTTTCCCCCTCTACCTCTATCCCAGCTCCTTTATGTAGCCTCTTGTCTTTGTGTGGCAGAAGCAGATCAGGCTTTTGTGTTGAATACAGAGCGCACAAGAGGAAGCGAGATACACAAGCAAAGCCTCTTTCTGATACTCTAATTATGAGCAGCTTTTAGGGCGATACAATTCGCGGAGTCAGTTTATTTCTGGCGCGTGCTGGCTTTGTGAAGTCTGCACAGAAATTTCACCAAATGCCTGGTCAGAAAAACACCCGCACTCTACAAGTCCAGTTGCCTTTTTTGAGCCTTTGTTGGATATTTTAGGAAGACAGATTTTGATTGCTCAAGGTACATACTAAACCACTTACATCCGGTCTGAATCATAGAAAAGTGAATGAACCCTTGTCTGTTTTAAATTCAGACTTCATTAGCTTGTTTCTAAAAGCTAAACCCAACACCTCATTGTACTTTACACAATGTGCAGTTGGCTTAGGCCATGCAGTGGAGTGCTTTGTGAACTGGGATGAATTCATAGCACGAAAAACAATAGTTTTCAGTCTTGACAGATTGCAGAAGAAGACCAACTGGAACAATAAACTCTATGTCTTGTTAGCAGTAAAGGCAAATGTCCAGGGACCAGTTGTGGGAAAAGCAAAAGCATCTCTATTCCCTTAACCGACACTCACCCCTTCACCAGCTCCACAACTATGAAGTCGCTCCCGTCCCCGGAGTTGAAGAGCATCAAGCCGTCCGACGTGGTGGTTTTAAACTGAAAGAAGAGGTGCATGGAGGCGTAGGCCTGCAACGTGGCCAAGGCCAAGTAGCTGCCTTTCGTTCGAAACGTCACCGGGTCGGCGATGATGTGGCGCATGCCGAAGCGGGCGTTCAGCTCGCAGTAGGAGATGTCCCCGTTCTTGCACTGGTCGAGGTACGGCACGCCGTTGAACGCCAGGCCCTGGAGGTGGCCGATGAAGTTGGAGGGCACCACGGAGATGAAGCGGCGCTCGGTCATGATGCCCGTCTCGATGTTGTGGAACTCGAGACGCGTGTGGGCGCCGGTCATCTGGCCTGAAGACGGGTCGCGATAGAGAAAAGAGACGGCGTTAACAAAGGTAGTATGGTAATATTTTAAAGACGCTATGCATAAAGGACTATGAGACAATGGAACTTGTGAAAGGATAATAACCACTCTAAGCAGACAAATAAATAAAACTTGCAGACTCTACTTTCTGTGGATGAATAACCCATGAATATTAAAATGCACTGAGCTGTAAATGCATGCATATTTAACACAAGTACGCTTGTTCTGCGCATATCTTATACCTTAAACTAAGTGGCTGCACAGTACATAGCTCTATAGTTGGGCCTGCTTTTCATACCTGCTGTGAAGTAAATTACACTTGCAGAAAATCTACTGCTCATACACACCACAGTTTATATTGTGTTTACTCAGAGACGTGGATTAATGATCTTGGTGAGCTGCCAATAGAAAAAAAAAAAAGCTGGGCCGGTCCTGAGAGTACTCCCTGGGCTTTTCCATGAACCAGTTTGCGAACCAGTCACAACTTCACAAGGTCACTCCTCGCTTCTGGCCTCAGCATGCCCACTCTTTTTTCTTTTTTTTTTCCTTTATCTAGCTCACACCCTTTTCTCACCTCTTCTCTTTCTCTTCTTCGCCCTGCCAACTTTTTACCTGGGGCCAGAATGCTGTGAGTGCCCTCGACTCCACCTGCCTCGTCTCCTGACCTTTCATCTTTCTCTTGCCACTTCCTTAGCAGGTGACAGAACCTATCCCTCTGTACTCTGGTTTACAGGGAGGACTCCTCTCTTCAGCCTAAATTACATATTATGTTCACACAAATCTGCAATTTAACACTCTTACACGACAGCATGGTCTCCTTCGCTGCCTCTCACCCCAAACTGAATCCCCCTGTGTCCCAAACAGAACCAACCTTCCACTGTGACATTGTCCACAGACAGCTGCAGGCTCTTGCCTCTCCGCACCACCTTCACCGCGTGCCACTCGTTGTCGTTCAGCTTCTGCCCCGCGAACAGCGTCTCGGGTCCTTTGCCTGTAGCAGGGGGGGGGAATTCAAATCACAAAACCGCACAGGGGACGTAATCTGCGCGGCTACCCGTGCANCCCCTCCCCCGCTCCACACACACAAAGTTAAAACACAGTGGGCGACAGAGCTAGTGGAGAAAACCTGCATGTTTGCAAGAACAAAACAAAACAAAAACAAAAAAACACATTCGCACAATGGAGTTTCCCACTATTTTAGCGAAACGTCAGGAATCAAGCATCCGACCTGACAGACTGTAAAATGGAACGTCTGCTTAAAAGCTCGCAGTCTGTCAGACGAGAACGTCAAGACAATGAGACACATCCGACGCAACCGCGGGGAGACGAAATCCGGGCGCGAGCGCCGGGGTCGCAAACGATACATGAAGGCGTGTTCTGCTTTCACAGAGCGTTTAGTGTCTCAGTTCAGCACGCAGAGCAGTCTCTTAACGCGCCACATAAGTGGGGGAGTTGATGGGCGAGACCGGGCGATTTAGCTGCTCCATAATTCCCCCCTTTCCACTTCCCTACTCCCAATTTCTCCTCTGCTCTGCTCTGCTCTCATCTCTTGCCGTTGCCTCGACTCCGCCGCCGAAGGAGGCAGCGCGGTGGCATGTGGCGTTGCAGAGACGCTTGTCTGTGAAATATTTACAGAAGCGTCTTTTCAAAGTGGGGGACAGGGCTATTTATATCCTTGCATCATTAGCACAGACTGTTAGCGCGAGGTGGAAACCGAACATTTTGATTAATCGTGATTTCCTACTTCAATGACGAGTTGATCTGAATGGAAAAGTTGGTTCATTTTTATTATTAAAAACAGACGTACAGGAGTGGGAAAGAGTCGGGGCGTGAGGACAAAAGGGGAATCATTAATCACGCGGCTTCTGAGGTCGTGTGCCGGCGCAGAGTTGAGTGGCGCTGAGATGATGAAGGTAATCAGCGATCAGAGAGGAGGAGGCGAATCCTGTAAACAACAATATAATGAGGGGAAACTTCCACCTCGCTGGCGGCAGGGCAGCCCGAAATAGCAGAGCGCCAGAGGCGGTTGCTTCCATTAAGCCACCTTTAGTCCTGTCCGCGCTTTCAGGCGGGGGCCGGAGAGAGGGCTGCCGCGGCCCGGGAAGAAGTAAAGACACTAATACATCAAAGGATAGTGTCTTTCTTACACAGTTACCGCGGGTTATTTGTTTATTAGAGGCGAAAATTTGCAATCTTGCTCCACTTCCAGGGTCCGTGGCTCTTTTCTGACTGGTTAGCTGGCCGCAGCCGGAGTGTATTATACGTGCCACTCGAGCGGATGATGTAGTATAGCTGGGCGAAATATGATTGTCCCCTTCCCAGTTG